>JAFBMS010001329.1:0-43074 GCA_019788955.1 Albula glossodonta | reverse complement strand
TGCTCTCACCATCTGTTCCCAAATCCAATGGATTACCTTTCAGGGAATGCATGTTGAAATGCCATGGCTACAGTTTGCCAGAGGCAAAGCTTACAAAGCCTTCTCCCCATGTTCTTGGCCAGGGTCACAGTAAGCTGGTGCAAGGCTGGAGTGCTAAATCTGTGCTGTATGATGTGGGGGTATTTTGGAGACTGCTTTGCAGGCGATCCCATCAAATTCTATTATCGATTTGGAGCAGAAGGCTTGAGTCATCATGCTTACTCTTCTCGTTCCTCTGAAGTTATTTTCAAAGACAAAGTCATGAATTCATCCCAACTTGTATTCATCTTAACAAGCCATGAACAAACCAAGCTTAGCTTACTTTAGAAACATGGCTACTTTCAATGAAACAACAAACGCAAGTCAATGGAGGCTGAGATATTACAAGCCAAAAAACATCTAATCAAAATCAACTAAGGTGATTTTGATTAGATTATTCATGTATATATGTGCCATAATCATATTATGTGTGAAAAAATAATGTAATAATGTATGTAGAAAACATTCATTATTAGATAATATGTCTATACAGCCTGGCCTTTGTCAGAATAACATGGAGAGTTTAACAGTAGGTCTAGAGCACACACATATTAAACACCAATGTAAAGCAATGTGAGCAAACAATTTAGATCCCTATAACACAGGTATGAACAAATGCAGTTTTATTTTAGTCTTTAAACTGAAACAGCTTCTTAAATGTATCCATAGAACAGATTTGTATGTATGTGGAGTCGGTTGGAAGATAGTGGGATGTCCATGATGAAGGAATACTTTACTTTAATACTTTAATTCTTGTAACAAAATCTTTCAGTGCTTGAGTGCATCTGTTATCAGGCTTCAGGGTTTCTGTCCATAAAGGTGCTTACCAGCAGTGCAGCATGGGCCTACAGCTGAGACATCACAGATTAGAGCTGTCACCATGTCATTTGTCGACTGTGACAAGGAGTCCAGAATGGTTGGATGCAGTTGGCCTGGTCCTGCTTCGAATAGGATGGGTATAATTTGGCCAGTGTTCCTTGAGTAACAGCTGCTCCTCCCAAAAATGTACCAGGCTCCCACATGCTACCAGTTGTCATTTCTGAGAGAGAGCTTGCAAGTAAGTGACTTGGAGGTTTGAAACACTTTAGCTACACTGGTCTGTCTTTCTTATTTGAGAATCTGAGAGTGAGAATCTTTTTCACACAGTGAAGGTTTTCTCAGGAGCAAAATGGTGTGCAGGCCACATGCCACTTATGCAAAGAAAGCCTTTGAGCAAAGCACCTGAGTTGAGTAAAGATTATGGGGCCGCCAAACAGCAATGCTTTCCACACTGATAGCGGTATCCGGCTCAAATCTATCACCTCAGAGACAGTCATTACTCACCAGCGATATGGGAGTGTGGGCTGAGAGGGCTACCTTGATGTTTTCAAGCACAGTGCAAACACAATGTCTGTTTGCTGTGGTACTGCAGGTACTTTCCTGTGCTTTATACTCACTGACATTACATAAAACATCCCTTTGATTGTCCTTGGGGCCTTATGCAGTTATCGTAGTAACCACAGCCTATAGCAAAAGCCTGATTTTTTTATGTAGCTCCATAAAAAGAACATTTGTCTTTTAAACTTTCATTCCCCGGAAGCTTTACACTGCTGCTAGTATTGCTTAGTGTATGAATTTATGTATTTACAATGTCAATCCAAAGAGGTTTGATCTGCACATCAGTTTGAATTAAACTGCTGATGTTGAGCCACACCTGAGGAAAAATACCAGACATATTAAATAACCATAGAACACGGGCAAGGGAGATGGATCAGTAAATGAGTGAAAGAGTGAGCAAATATGTGCAGATTGCTTCGACTTTAGTTCAAATTTGTATCATTAATTTTTTTATATTAATTATTCATCTGGAGTGTGCTTTTAATACAGTTAAATCAATATACTAATCATGTATACATGCAACTGCATTCATTTTGAACCAATGAATATCAAACTATTAATATTGAATTTTCAGTTAAGAAGCATTGCATTGTAGTGTAAATAATACTAAGACCGAATGACATGACACTAAGTTTGGGAGTTAGTCTTTGGTGAGATATATCAAGCACTGACTGTACAGCACACTGTTCCTCCCAGCTGAATCACCTCTTGCAGTGTTTTCACTAAACACCTACGTACTTGGCTGGTTAATCATTTTGCGTAATATTTTTCATTTGTTTTATGACCTTTACATATTTATTTTTATATTCACCACAGTGTCTCCCCTTTAACTGTAGCTGAACAGGTTTGGGTTACTTTTAATTTAATTACATTATTGTTGGATTTACAATTTGGACTTTTTAAAATATTGTCATTTTCTCAGAGTAGTGAGCCTGATTATTTAACTTCTCTTCTGTTTGGATAAAGGTAATACATTCAGTTTAGTTGCAGAATCTCAGAATCTCAACAAGAAAAGGCAAAAAAAAAAAACATCGGTTATAGTCCCATTTGTTTAGATTCATAGAAAACCTGCTTGAGTTTTTTCAATGTGCAGTTTTTATAATGGTGAAAATGGCATTGTTTATAAAGTGAATGAAAAGCAAGAATTGCTCTTCCAACAAACCATCCTTCATCGAGAAGATCTGTCATCATCTGTTAGCTTTTGGTTTGGTTACAGTTCTGAACAATGATTGTTCCAATTTGTCTTCAGTGTCTCTGTTTCTATGCAAAATGATGCAAATCTAATCTTAATTTGCAATTCAAAGAAAATATTAAAATAAAAAATGCAAATCCTCCCTTTGAAAGTATTATTGAACAAAATGTCAATATTCAAGCATTGTCAATGTAAGTTCTTGCATTTCAGTTCAGAGCATGAATTACACTGACTGCATGACCTTCAGTGGAGGAAGGCTCGATTAGATCTGAAGTTGAATTAGTACAAGCCAATGCATTTCTTCACAGTATTCATTTCATTGATAGGTTAATTTGCAGCAGTTCAGAAGTACAGCTCTTGATGTGAACACAACTGACAAAAAAGGGTAAATGCTGTCATATGCACACAGTTGCATTCATGCTAAATACAGTCCTGCAGAGGAAAAAAATCCTGTCAGCAGGGCAAACAGTCTGAGCCATGCATTATAGCCCCTCAAACCACTGTGTGCCCTAATTTCCTACTCCACTCTTGTTTTCAAATTTAGCTCTCGTACAGTAACAATCAACCAGGCAAAAAGGGTAAAAAAAGGTATGATTATTGTAATAACCTTTATCATATCTTTACAAGGTTGCAGAATACTGGTCATCACCAAATTGTTGAGGCATGAAGCGAAGTACTAACAGCTTTGCCAAGGGCCACGTTCGACCTTTTTCACTCAAACAGGAAATGTCTTCTATATTTCACTTTGTTTATCGGCCCCTTCAGAGAGCGGATTAGCAGCAAGCATCTCACTCTCAGCTGGCTGTAGAAAAGGGAAAGACACAGGAGAGGGATCATCATTTATTCTGCAGCCAAATCAAGCATTACTCCAAGCTCCAATAGTTTATTTTAATGAACCTTGTTTAGAAAAAACTAATCTAACATTCCACATTCCACCACACTATATATATGTTCTGTAGTTTCTCTGTAGTAATTCAGACTAGCTTTCAGCAAATTGCTTTCTGAGTTTTCCATATAAGTGTGCCAATATTATTTTTTTCAACATATGCGGCATGACATTTACATATATTATTTTCCCACTACTCATTTCAAAGTTGGTCTGTACAGATAATATTTTTGACTGCATGTTGCATATTTAATAGATGCAAATAAATCACTTTGAAATTGGTTAACATTAGTATACTATTACATGAATGTATAATTTGAACTACCTAATGTGTTACAAATTCTTCCACAGTTTTTTCTCAAGTTTCATTTCTTTTTTCTTCAACCACATTATATTATATGCATATACTGCACTATATAAACATATATGGGGCGCATAATACTTGCTCTGTTATATAAATGTTGGTAAAGAACTCAGACATTTGGTGTAGCACAAGATAAATGTAGACATAGATTTTTCTTAAAGGGAACAGTTATATGTGCATATATTTTCTGTAATCTACAGAAGAGGGGACAGGGTGGTGCCAGTGCCCTATTCAGTCTATCTGCCAGTCTATGAAAAATATAACACTTGTCATGTCATTTTGCAATGCCAAATAAGCTGAAATCATGATGTAAATAAAAAGTAAAAATGTTACAAAATGAAGCTCACATTATGCTAATTCACATCAGATCCTGTTTGCCATCATTAGAATGAGGATGTTCCTATTCCTGTCACTGCTTTGGAATATGCCACTGCTGATGCCATTCCGGTATGCCCTCTTTAAGTTTTACACCTTGAAGAAGATCTGAACGCAGGTGTCTGAAAGCTGATGGGTTCGATGAGTTTGCTGAGGCATGTGGCACAACATTGTTCTAATGAGCTGCATATGATGCCAGTTTGCATCCTTGTCCTTCATTTGACTTTTAAGAAGTGCCAAGCCTCAATGTTTACCAAACCTGAACACTGACTTCAATCTGCTAGTGTAACTTTTGATCAGTTTACAAAACACTTCTGCCTAGTTTTGTTAAAAAAATAGAGCAATTCCAGTAGGAAATGTAGGAGAATGGAAATGGAAGGTACTGTTGGTGCAGTGGGTAGTGATATAGTCTTGTGACTTGAACACTGCAACATTCCAGCCCCAGTTGGTGTATTACCATTGCACCCTAGAGGGAGGAGATACTGTAGCATTTTGCTTCAGCAAACACGGTACACAGATGTATAAATACATTAACCAATATAAGCAACTCTATTGAGACAGAATACTGAAAAAGAAGAGAATGAACTGTCGATGAATCATTTGCAGTATAAAGAAAACCCCTTGCCTTAAGGATGTCTTAAATGGAATTGGCTTGTATTGAAAATCAGACTGCCCTGTGACAGATTTATTTAACAATTCTGGAACTACAGTCATTAATGAATTACAGTACCCGTCTTTGAGGTACATAATTTGAAGAATCTATATATACTGCTGAAAAACTAAAGCACAAGTAATGCAAGGCTTAGTTTCCTCCCTGTCAATTAGTGATCAAAAGTACAGTATGAAGTCATTTAAATGATTTTCCTACATTTTAAGTTAAATCTTGGCAAGCGTCAGTATATTAATTACCTTCTGGGAGTTGTGCAGTAGCGATAATGTATCTACTAGCACCAACTGCTTGATTTTATGAACCCAATAACTAACTTTCTTATTGTAGTTTTGGGATCATGGTGTTATTGATTTGAAGCTATACCCAAATTATGTACACTGCTGTATAGACATTTGCACATACATATCATCAACCATGCTATGCTTCTGTGACAGAGCCTTTCTAAATTTCACTCTCCATCCAATCCAGAGCATTGCAATTATGCATATGTATGTGTGTGTGTGTGTGTGTGTGTGTATATATATATATATATATATATATATATATATATAAATATTGCTCTCTAACTGACAATCAATTGATAAACAACCCCTGAGATTGAACTAAATATTCAGAACCATTAGTAATGGACAGGTGCTTAAATGAGCTCATTGATCTGAATGGCCTGATTTTAGTTAGCTTTAAGTTGACCTTAATGATTGCCCCACAGTATTTGTCCTGATTGTGGATATGTTTTACGTTTTCCTAGCTTTCTCACTCTGAAGCAGGCAGTGGACCAAGCCTTGCAAGCAAATACCATTGTGTTGCTGCAGTTAATTTGATGCAGGGGAGTATTCTAAAGACAAATGTGAAAATAAAAAGAACAGTGCGACTCGGGATCGTGCGCTGCTCACCTTACAAAGGTTATAGCCTAGAGAACAAGGAAGGGGCAGAAGATGATGAATCACTGGGAAGCAAGTAAGCAGGCAGGGAGTGGAAAAATAAAAGACTTTAAGATTCCATTCGTTTCCCAAAAGGCAATGGGGCTTGTTATGTTGTTGATGATGTGAGGCGTTGTAAAAACATGGGGTTGAGCTTCAGGCTGTACTTTGGCAGAATCGAGTTAAATTACCCATTTGCAGCTGGAGGAGAGTTCACAGCCCCTTCCTTTTGCACTCCCCCAGCCTCCATCAGGGACTCCTGCATGACTCACCAGGTCAAGGTTAGCACCTTTATTCTGTCCTGTTTTCATGGCCTGGCTGAGAAGCATGAACCGGACCAGGAGAGTGTGTAGGATTGATTCAGTCTGAATTGTCTTTGTGTTCCACTTGTATGGGGTTGGATTTGAAAATGAAATAAATGACTGGGATATGTCTGTTGCCATGGCGCTCGCTCATCTCAGCATAATAGCTTCTCAATCGAATACATAAAAAAGGAAGAAGAAAAAAAACTCTTTAAGGCGACATGGACCTGCAATATTTTATTTAGATTATGACGTGTTTTTAAAAGGCTTGAGTGAGGGTCATGAGGAAAAATGAACATTCTCAGAGAATGATTTGAAAAACCTCCAGTATTATTTGTTTTCTGGTTCTTTGTGGTCATGCAATTTTGATGTGATAAAACCCTGAAAAATCACAGGTCAGCAACACCAATGTGCTTTGAAATAGAGCTAGTCTCAAAATTATTTGAACATCCTCTTGATATAGTCCAGAAGTGTTTTAAAATCAAATCCAAGCTTTTGGCTGGCTTGGATATGCGATCCGTGTACTAAGCGGTAACTGCATTCAAGAGGCTGAACACTTGATGCTTTTAGAAATCAAAGACCTCCTCACACTGTTGCAAATGTAGCCACAGTAATAATACATAGACAAAAATATTGTTAACCGTGACTTCTGACTAATGGCTCCAATTAATTTATCAGCCCTGTATTAGACACAAATATGTTCATGTGCGCACGTGCACACACACACACACACCCTGTTAATGTGTGAAAGCAGAACAGAGCTTTTAATGAAAAAGACCAGAAGGACAGGTAAACTTAACATTGAGTTGGACGGTTGCTAGCTTTCCGCAGCATTAAAGGTATGCGACTATAAGTTATTTGAACTCTATACCTCTGCCAACAATTTTAGCTAAAACATCAAAGCATCTTCTTTGTAATCAGGATTTTGACTCAGACAAATTTTCATTGTTAGAAATTTTTGTATTCACTGTTGTTTGAATAACACATGAACATGTCTTTTCATATGCAAGATTGTATTCCTTGCTTACATGATTATATTGCATATGTTTTCAGTTTTCCTGATCTGAACATATTTAGCATGAAAATGTTTTGCAAAACATTATTTTACAAAACATACTTTAATACTTGTTATTAGCAAATAACATACATAATAACACTTACTGAGGAACTGTTTTTTTTTTTCTTACAATTTGTTTAAACAGACTTTCCCTTATTTTTACATACTTTTCACACTGTTTTGCAATTCTCTCTTAATACTGCTAAGATAAGGCATAGCTTCCCCAAACAGGTAAACGTACAATAAGTGTCAGATGCTCTATTCCAAGTTTTCAATGCAGTTATGTATATAATCTTCATTATTATCATCATAATAATCATCGTCATCATCAGTACCTGTTGCAGTATGAAGGCAACTGCAGTGCTTTATTTCCTTTCATTTTCAATTCTCAAAGTTTTGATTCCAGTTTAAAATATGCCTTTCATAGTCAAGCCAAATTTTTCCCAGTGTTAATAATGCACCATTAGTTTGCCAAGTGACTGATATCCCACAGAGGAAGAAGCAAGCTGAAATGATTTATAGAGATTACCCTTGGGCAAAGCTGTGTATTAATAAAATATCAGTGTGAATAAATACACTGCTCTCAGCACCCTCTACTTAATTTATGTTATTTTTATACATACAAATGTTTAAATGATATACATTCAAATTGATGCTAACCTGGAGGGTGCAGGCAATTTCATCATATTATATCTTGTCTGAAATTACGAGACAGCGAACTGTATTTGCATATGTCACTCATTGGCCTAGTGGGCAAACAATATCATCTTGACAAATAGCTCAAGTATTTCACAGATTAGCAAAGGCTAATGCCGAGAAAACAAGCAAAACATGTAATACATCCCGGTCTGGCCATGTTACAGTATGTTCAGAAGGTTGCTAAGTTACTATTTGCAGAAGCCTTGGAATATATGATTTGTGGAAAAAGAGGGAATTTTACAGATAGGGATTTCAGAAGAATCTCATTTCATTACAGTAAAACTATCATTATAGTGAGCTGAATGACACTATTCTGTTTGGGGTAGCACTGAGATACATACACAAGAGGGTAAATAAAATAGTGGAAACATCAACACATATATAAATGCTCCACTCTTCAATCAGTTTAGCAGAGTGTGTTGGGGTCTTACGGTCTTAGATTATGAGAAACAGTGTGATGAAACAATATTTGCTCCATAGGGAGCCTCTGGTTGCCTGAAATGGCTTTCTCTTCCTCTGCCTGGTGTAATCAGACTGAATGATTCCCACAAGATGGCTGTTATTACCATGGCAGCTCCATCAGCACATTTAACATTTGGTAGCAGTTAATGGTTTCCTTAAACTTTCACAAATCTGTACAATAATGGATAAAATGTGACTTGTCTGACCATATTAATTTTTGCCAATTCTAAGAAGTCAGAGGAAATGTATTTCCACTGAAATTCCAGTATGTAAAATGAGGCTCCTCAGCCGTGTGATGAACTCCTCAAACATGTGACTGACCATAGAAAAGAGTAAATGGCAGTGTATTTTGTGTTATTTACTTAATCACTTTGTCCATGGTTTCTTCTGACATGCTAAAAGTTGTCAAATTTGACAGCTTTATTTACCAGGAAGGCATTTTCAAATCAATATGCTTCGCAAATGTTTCTAATTTAATCTTATGTTCTCATGGCTGTCTAGTTGCATTATTTGTGTTCATGATAGATATTGTCTCATTGCAAGTGGAGGAAATGAGCTCACCACCATCAACCCATGATGCCAAGAAATGGTTTGTCTCAAATAATCTGCTCTTTCGATGGTTGTGCTCAGTGACAATTCATCTAATTAACAATTTAAATGCACCTTGTTTCAGTTAATTCCATGGCACTAAGCAAATGGAGGATACCAGCAATGTGACATGTTTATATAAAATTAAAAACATAATTATTAGCTGTTTAAGGACAGACACTTTTATGGATATTTTAACTTTAAAAATGGCTGTGTTAACCTTAACAAATGAGGACACAGAAGTTGTCTTGGGCTTTATTTCCATATGAATATGTAAAATTTGATTGTTAGGAGCCATTATGGGAATTTGGAAGTTTGGGTTTTTTATTACTAAAACGTTTTTATGATTAAAATGTAAAATTCAGTAAGAAGGCTTTATGAATCCTACTGTGGGTACTGTTAACAATGCTAAGAGGGTCTCTACAATATGATATTTAATTTGAATTAAAAGGAACAAAGAGAAAAAAACACAATGTTGGGCTACTTCCACAATACATTAAATAAAGTGTACTATTGGAAAATGAAGGCCGCATAAAGAGGAGCTTAGAAGAAAAAAAGTTAAACCAACAGTATCTTCAAACCTTTAAATCTATTAATCTTTCAGTAGAATAGCAATAATAAACATTTTACTGGGTAACCATCATTTTACTCAGGGACTGGGAGCTCTTATGTACATTGTTTATACATCACTAAAATATGTTTTTGGTTTGAACTCTGTTCTCTGATGCCCTGTATTGAAGCTTTGAATTATAATTCAGGGATGTGCAGAATCTCACGGGTTCCTTGTCAGCTAGGAAGGATTAAATGACTTCATGCTTTGTGATATGAATGATATCTCTTACATCCCTTCAAAAGCACAATTCACAGTGTTTAACTCAGGCCTTCACTTTTGCTCCTACTTATCTGTCTGTTTTCTGGGCCTTAAAGGGGCATTTAGCTTTAATTTAATTGTATGGTTTTCAAAAGCATGGCTTCATGTGAATGAGGTAATAGAATTTTCTGTTTGACCTGTGCTCCAAACAAAGCCCACAGTTCATACTTTATCGTGGTCAGAGGTTTTGTTCCTTTTTTCCAGCTGCACCAATCAATTGGGGAACCACATCAACAGAGGACTTTATAATATGTATATTTCTCCAAGTGCTTGTCTGAGATACAACTTTATATGCCTGCCTATTTCTAATTACTGATACAGGAAGTGTTTTATAAATACATATACTTAATTTGTAGCTTGTCTTGCCACTTCCTGGTTGTTTATAGTTGTAGTAATATTACCATGGCGCCATAACATTAGTGGGCCAATCTGGCAAGATATTACTGGCACAAAACTATACCCAGAAGTAATATGCTTGAACAACCATGTTCCATTCTGCTATCTGTGTTCTACCCAGGACGCAGATGGATAATACTGACACAATGACACATAATACAACAGAGATTCAGTGAATAGATGTCTTGGCTCTATTAATTGTCTCTTGTGAATGCATGCATGCACACCAAGTACAAAAATAAAACAAGAAAAGACACAGGTTTCCTTAGACGGCTGTGTTAAGTTGAAATTGTAATAACAATTACAAGTCTTTGGATCACCCTATACTTAGGAAATATACTGCAGTTCTACAACGCTTATAATTATTTCTTTGTTGCAACATAATCATGTGCCGTACAAGGATCAGAAGACTTTTCAGAATTACATCTCCGGTACACCCAGTTCATCTGAGAAACTATTAGATGCAATTTGATGGACTGGTGGACTGTGAACATTCTTTAGCTTCAGACAGCTGTCTTGCCTAGAGTAGAGTGTGATGGATGGATTCGGGAGCTATGGGGACATATGGAAATGCAGGAGCATGGAAAGGGAACTCATTGTGCCTGTGTTTCTCACACTTTGGGCAGATTACCTACATCATTGCAGTGAAACGGACGATTTACCTGCAATCCTCCCCAGCTGTTAAAAAAGAGGTCACCTCCAATTGCACAAGAGCGCATAATGATTTTGTGGAAATCTATACACCAGTTTAATGTTAATTGTGTGTCCATTTGATTGGCTGAGATTTGATGGCGATGACAGGAGTGCAGTTATTTTCAGACTGGTTGAAAGTGAGAGATATAAAGTAGAAGTAAGTCAGTAAGTAATACAGTAGATCTTACCTCATTTTGAAAATTAAAGCTCACAATTTAATGTTTAAGTTGATAACTCCAACTGTATGGAAAGCATGCAGTTGTCTAATACAACATGCACATACACATAAGAAACATGGCATTTCCATATAACAAACAATGTCCATATGGGCTATAGGGTCTTTAGTGTTGACTGGCAAAAAATCCAGATTTATTCCCATTCATATCTAGCCACAGTCCATGCAAGTGCAAATCTATCTTGGTAGCCACTCTTCAGAAGGCACAGAATGTATTCTTTCATAACACACTCATCTTGACTTAAGCTTGTGCAATTAGGCTGCCAAAATTGGGTTGAGCTGCATTTCTCATCCTCCTCACTAAAAATCTTGTCAAAATCCACCCTGCTTTCCATTGCAGTGCATTTTAGATGAGCTGTAGCTAGCCATCTGTGGCATTCTAGTGAGGCTGCTCGCTAACCTCTGAAGTTTTCCCATGGAGAGACTGTCAGTCCCCTTTATGAAAATTATAATATAGAATCAACGATAGACTCCTGTCTTAAAAGAGGAAAACAGTCAGTCATCTCTGTTCATCTAGACATCATTACAATCCTCAGGTGAAAGAAACTTGACCTATCCATCATGGTTACTTCCTTATACTATAGTGTGTTCAGTAGATGAAGTTTGAGGTAGGGGCCTTCATATCACATCAACAAGATACTGGGGTATAGTGACAGCCTATCTTGTTTACAATCTGTTTTTAAAATGTCTGGGTGTCATTTTCAAAGGAAAAAAACCTGACAAGAAAAATAAACTTTAAAAAACATGTTCCCTGCCTTGTAGACCTGAAAAGAAAGGGGGGGGGGGGGGGGGGGGGGGGGGTGGGTGGACACTGGGATATGCAGGTGGGATTTTCAGGGACAATTGTTTAAGATTAGGATTGACAAAGTGGATCATTGTTTGTGATGGAGGAGGCCCTGGCTCTAATTTTCCAATATCTTGCAATATTTTTCGACATCTGAGTCAGCAGAATGCTTGAAGCCATCTATTCAGGGGAATTGATCTTGTGAGCTGTGTGGCCTGAAAGATAGCCTAAGATGGGCTTGCCTTGCAAAGAGGCATGGGAAAGCTGAGACGGGGAATGAAGAGGTGACAGGAGGCTGGCATGCGTTAACCATCTTAAAGGTCAGGGACACAAGGCACTCTTGACAGCTGTCTTTTATTCATTTCAGAGCTGGATGAAAGCCATTGCCACACCCAGAGTGCAGTAAAGCCATTTACTCCATCAGAGCACACATTGTTATTCATGGTCCTCCTAATGTGTACATGTATATGTTCTGCATAAGTATGTATTAATTAGTGGGAGGGGCGTATGAATTACTTGTTTTATGTTAGGAAAATATCCATACTGTTATAATAATTAATGTGGCGGCACACAGAAGTGGGGAAAGACTGTTTCCTACATACCACGGCCTTGACATCCACATGGCTGTAAAATGGAGACAATTTGGGCTTTTATTCAGACCATAAGCATTGACCTATTTGTAAAATTACCTGTTAGATGCAAGCAGATGGATTCAACTGAAGAAAATATATGGAACAAAATATTTAGTTTATTATATTTATAAATATATATATTATATTTAGAAATTATACCACCAGAATTTATATGAGTGAGCAGGACTGAAAAGTGCATGCAATGCCAGGGCATGGCATAAACTAGACTGCTTCTGATAAAAAGAAAGGTTGAGGTTGAGCAATATTTATAATGTTTATACTATCTTTTCTGTACACTCATGAGGCAAATATAACGTAAGCCCAATTTCTTATATGAGAAGAATACTGACTATTTGCAATAACAATGCTGGATAATATGGAGCCATTTTTTAGCCATGGGCATTGTGCCATTTTAATTAATTTACAATGAAGTGGGAATTTTTCCAACTATTGTAAATAAGGACTGGGGATTTTTTTATGGAAGCAAGCAGCAGTTTGACTAAAATGATATTGTGTTCCCTATGTTCCTTATAAAACACCACTGGAAACAGTATTTCCTAGAACAATAACTTGATGTGCTCTGACACATAAAACCAGATCAAAATTCAAGTGGTCACTTTGTTTCAACATTGATTCAATGACTTATCGCTCAGGAAATACTTGACAACATATTGTACATACTAACTATATATCTACAATAAAAATAGTATCCACCGTTTATAAAACAAAGGATTTCAAATGTGAATTTATATTCAGGGTTTCTGGGTGGTCAGTGACCATTCAAATATAATATGCTGGCATTGATGCAATCTTCAAACCTACATGGCAAGCTTAAATAAGCAGAGTTTAGCAGATATGGGTCTCGTCTTGGGAGACCAACACTGAAAGTTTAAACGTTCTGTGGAATCCTAATTGAGCAGACACTGGGGTCTTATCTGGTAGAATTTCAGCCAACCTTAAGGTATATCCAGTAAGAGAACATTTAATCCTCTTGACATCTGCTCATCCTGAATTATTCCTCATAAATATAACTATAGCTGTAACTGTAACCTGTAGTATTCGTTGTGATAGCTGACATCCTCTGCCACCTGCCATTAAAATGAAGCCTGAACATATGTTCATTTGTGGAATTTTCTAACTGAATTTGACTAGGTTGATTTTAATGGATAGTATATTATATGATGTGAATTATTATTGTTGTATCACATGAACCACCTCAAACGTCCCCATCACTCATGGCGGGCATCTGATCCACAGTTTCCGAGCCATTTACTTTGAAATCTCTTCACCTGGTTGTAATGCCAAGGTGAACAAACTACTGTTATCACCATGACCGATGAAGTTTTACTTTTGGCATAGCCATGCCAGCTGTCATATATGTCCATGATACAAGAGAAACCATTTAAGATTTTACAATTAACTACTTACTTGGCATTTGTAGCTACTTGTATCCTCATCCTATGATGCTGTGTGTCATTGTGATGCTGATAAGCAGTGGAATAGTCTTGGATGTAAAAACAAAATGAGATTTTCCTGCAGTATATTTCTGTGCCAAAACTCCCAAAAGGGAATTTTCATAGAAAGTCAGAAGTATGCCAGATACATTCAATAGAAAAAACATTTTACAAGACAGATTTTCATTTCATATTTAATTCCTTTATTTTAGACTAAAAATGAAAAAAAAAATCAATATAATAATATGGTAGAAAATACAAACATCTTATTTTTTGAGGATGGTGATAAGACTGTACTGAACAACATACATGTACAGTATGAATAAATAGCAACAGATTAATGTATTTAAATGTATTTCAGTGGATTTGTGATCATAAAAAGCACTGCTTCAGTGAGCACTTACATGGTTTGTGTTTATATCAAAAGATATCAAAATGTTTAAAGTACATTTCTGATGTGAACAGTAATGTATTATTACCTTTTAAGGCTTTTAATGCACATTTTAAGCTTTTAGATACTGGGAGTATTAAGGCCAATCATTTATTTATTTGATCATGAGTTTTTGCCAAATATAGTTTATTGAGCACTTTCACAGTGTTCATTGAGATTCTTTTTAAGGTTTCTGTGTGAGAAATTCTTGTAATGCATTGACCGAGCTTTGGCAAGCTTGGCAGGCTGAATAAATGTTCTATACATTGTGAGGATCGCCATGAGGAGTTCATCACTCGAGCACTCACACTAATTAAGGAACACACAGCTATTAAGCATCTGTTAATGAGATCTAACAGCTTTAATAGACTGCCTAATCCTTTATTTTAATCCACACTCCAAGCCACAAAGTAGATATTTGTGAAAGGTCAATGCTGCTCTTTCACTGCTGTAGAGCTACCATTTAAGATCAATTATGATACCATAAAGTGATAAAATAAAACATTTGTTTTGTAAAAGTAGCATTTATAAATTGTTAGTCAATAAAACACTTGAAGCTATGCATTATTTTTAGTTCAGTAAATACAGACATAGTTAACAGACACATACATTATAGAGTATATGTTATAAAGTGTAACTGATATATATACTGAGGTTTTCCTTCCACTGATTCAAAGGAATATAGCAACTGGCCCAAAAAAACTAAGAAAAGAAAAAATACTGAAATTACTACAAGTAAAGGAGGATAGGTTGGCATCCCTGTAGTGTTTGTATAGCAAACAGCAAAACTTATCATCTAGTAGAATAAGAGGACAATATTTAGGCCCATATGCAAGAGGTCAATGGTGTTAAATTAATGCTGGAAATAATCTTAAATACTGTACATTACAGATAATTGCATAAAGAAACTATGTTTATGCTGTCATGAAGGCAACTCAAGGAAGAGAGACATTCCAGGTGTAAAGTTGCCTGTGCCAGTTTATGGCAATTCAGTTTGTGTTCAGCTGGGCCTCCACCACTTTCTAAAGAATGAAAGACCAAATATCACAAAACATGTAGGCTGTTCCTGCAGTCTGGATAGATAGTTTTATCTTCCACCTCCACGTGGCCAGTATCTGAAACAAAAGGCTAATGTCTTCCAACTGATGAACTGGGTCCTGCAGTCAATGCCAGAAAGTGTAATTTGGCATTGGCTTGTGTTTTGTAATTGAGCTGAACAGTCATTGGAGGGCTAATGAAACCACAGAGAGGCAAGGTGGTGACAAACCAGTGCCTGTCACCATCAATTATGACAATGACCAGTCCTCCCCTGGTGGTAGCCGGTTGGCATTGTCACTTCCATCCAACTGTGTCACTCATAAAGGGGACCAGACAGTGCATGGTGCTAAAGCTAGTCTGGACTCCAGACTGGTATGTGGGACTCAATAAGTTTAATTCCAGAAATGTTTGCAAGCAGTGAATTATAAAGTTATGTAAATAAAATCACTCTTCCCAATTGTAAACATATTTGTCAGTACAAATGCACTTGAGTAATGCATTTCCAAGCTGTATGATTGCAAATTATTCCAAATGTCACAGAGTTCAGTTATTCCATTCCAAACTGTGAATTTAAAGATTACATGAGAAATGTTATATGAAGATGTTAGGACATAGAGGCATACTAGAAATTAGAAATTCATTCTTTGGACCAATTTATCTTTTTGTGACTTGGTTGATTGTTAAGTTGCTCAGTGAAAATCTTATTGTCAGTTTTAACATCAGCTAAAATAGAAGTGATTGATAATCTTTTGTGCATGACACCATACAGACTATGGTGCATTACTGCCATTTTTACCATAGCTGTTTATATCAGGGGTCCCCAACCACCGGGCCGCGGACCAGTACCGGGCCGTGGGTCATTTAGTACCGGGCCGCAAAAAAAAAAGTTTTTATTTAATTAAATTAGTCCGTAAGGTATTTTATTTTGAAAAAAATGACCGCTGCTGTCCGTGCTATTTACATTAGTCCGTAGAATAGTGCATTCGCATTTTACGTGAAGATGTGGTCCTGAAAAGCCTTGCATAAAGCAAAATCACGTAATTCAAGTCTAATATCCCCGTTTAAATTAATGGAAATGCCCGAGATGCGTTCTGCGGTCGCGTAATGTCGACTAACTTACTCAGAAAATTCGCAAAAAAATAGCAAGAACTATCGGATAATGCTAATGGTACAGTATGTACTTACATTTCTGCTAAATACATGCTGTACACCACTTTAAATACCACTCGTAATTTCCTTTGCCAATTGAAATATTATTAAATGAATCCAGCCCCCCCCCCCCCCCCCCCCCCCCCCCCCCCCACCCCAGTCCGTGAAAAAATTGTCTTGCATGAAACCGGTCCGTGGTGCAAAAAAGTTTGGGGACCACTGGTTTATATGGTACAATACTACAATGTGTACCATGGCTCTATATACGGTGCAGGACCACCATGTTTATCACACCTCTATAAATGTATACTTTGTATTGATTCCAATGCAATTTTAAGGAGATTAGTTAAACCCCCTTTCCATTACAGAAGTGAATGCCTTTTTCTACATTTGGCTGTGACTTTTTTATGAATGTTTAATTATTTAACATCACATCACAAAATTTCAGTAGCAAATGTCTGTAGTGTGGGACTAGTCATAATGGCGGAAGGAGCCAATGCTGCAGAGTCAAGACTTTATTCTTACATCCACTAGGCAGCCTGATGTGTCCAAGGTCTGTCTGGGGGCTATTTTTGTTGCCAGGGGAGAACCAGAGGTCCGAGCAGAACATTAGCCACAAGCTGTTCCTGAGGGAAGTGAGCATCTCCATCACGGTGAAAGAGCGCTTGCTGTTAAGCTGGCCTTGGATACACTAAAGTACTGCCTCATCAGGGAAAAGAAGGTTCCAGAGAGTCGCGTTTCTGCCTGCTGGTGGCTCAAATACATGACGTACAGTGATGGCTGATAGCCGTCCTTGTAGCTCATTGCAGCTAAATGGCTGGCACAGAGCCAGCATGTCATCACTGACTCTCTGTCCCATCATTGAGATGAGTGACAGTCTTAAGATGGGCCGTGTGATTCTGTGGCCTTGTATGACACCCTGTCTAGCATTTAACTTTTGAAGACTGCTGTGTGCCTCTCAGCCCTGTTCATTTTAACCAGTATGCTAAAGCAGGAGATCTATTTAGTCCCTATTTCATGACACTGAGATCCCCTATGATGGACTGAATAATGCCGTCTGAACTGTGAACATTATTTTATTTCATTGCATTTAGCAACTTACTGCTTTACTTCGATCAGTTGTTTTGTCTGCATGCCAAGTAGATGTTTTTGTCATTTTCCAGTACATTTGTGCCCAGTACAAAAAATAAGTGAATAAAGACTAGACAAAGATGAGTCATAACACTAGTACTGTTCTCCTGCACAAACTCTGGCTTGGTATTATGAGTGTGCATCCATTAAATAAAGCCACTTAAATTACAGAAACAGATTAGTGTTAGATCAATTAACTCCAAACTCTAAAGTTGTTTTTAAACTGCAGTACTTGTTCAGCTGATATGTTCCTCCACAATAAGTAGAAGAAGAATCTGCTTTCGCCTCACTTCCTACGTATATGTCACCTCTTTTGCCTTTTTCTGTTAGAAAGTCGCTTTAGTTACATATAATATATGCCAGTACATAACAGACTGTGAAATAAATGTACCACTTAAATAAATGAATGGGTTAGGTCTGTGTCTGTCTGTCTGTCTGTCTATCTGTCTGAGAAGATGGATCTAAAAACCATGAAAATGGATAGCAAACAACATGACTAAGTGGGGTAAGGAGAAAATAAAATCCAGTTTCTGACATCCTAATTCTTTGTTTTTTTATTGTTGTCACTTTTTTATTTAGTTCAGTCAGGTCTTCAATCAAGTCCTCAGAATTGCAAATTTGCAGTTGAAAATTAATATTTACCATTTTAATCATTCATGCATTTGCCTTTAGGAACAGAACGTCACCAGGGAGAAATTAATGTATGATGAATAATGTAAAAGAAAACAGAAAAAAATAGGTTGCAGATGTAACATTTCAGAAAGAGAGTATTTCCTTTGCAGTTTCCCCTTTGTTTTTATCTCACACCATTTCAGATTTTTTGTTCATTTTTCAATTTATTAATATTAAATGTTGAAAAAAAAAAACACAGGGAAAGCAGTAGCCTATTTTTATAAAACAAAACCCTTGTCTAAAAGAACAATCAATCAACTTGATGGGCAAAAACAATACAAGATTTGATCTTGGATCATCATCATTTCGTACAGTATGTTGCTGATATGCTCTTGTCAAGTGTTAATGGGAATCACCCCAGAGCCGCATCTTATTGTTTTATTATATTGTGAAGAGCTAATGGATTATTCCCCTCCTGGCATGACAGCAAACAGTCCCCTCGCGTTTCCTGCAGAACATCAGCTGTACCTCACAGCATTAAAAGGACAACATGTTGCATTTTTAATTGTGCCTGATTGATGGTTAGACTGTGGCACCCTATCATACTATCGCCGAGTGTTCAATTAAAAAAGAAAAAAAAAGGAAAAAACTCTTCACCTATTCCTCATCAGTTTCCACTCCTGACAGAGGAGCACTCAGAAGCTTAATTAAGAGTTTCAGAGGCTGCTCCCTGTTAACCAGCTGTCCTGCTGTCTCAGTATCATGTCACCTTGCACGACAGGCTTGGTGACATATGGGTGAGACTGTGCTTAATGTATACACCTCCTTTGGGAGATATGCAAATAGCACTTAATCAGATCCATGTCAAAATACATAGAGAAATGTTAATTCAAATAAATTAAAAAAAGTAAATAAAGCCTAGAGCTTTCCTTTGTAACTGAAGTCAGCATGTTAAGAGCTGAGTATTAGCAGCGATGAAGTAAAATGTATGTCCAATAACATGGTTTATTGTCTTTACAAGGGCATTTATATAACTGCTTTCAAATATCTTAGGGGTTTTTGTGGCCAGAACAGGAGATTCTTCCACTGGGTCCTTGGGGATTTCTGACAATGACATTCTATCAGAAACCATCCTTTGGGTTTGTCTCTAATGGTGCTTGCGCCTTTGAGACTAATGAGAAATGCTTGGTTCAATGCTATGCTTTTTCGGGACAGATTTCAAGCATTTCTCACTTATTTCTGACCATGTTTCGGTTACATTAAGTGGAAAAGCAAGGCTATGTCTGGGTCTTTACGGGCATTCGCTTTTATCTGCATCACAGTGGCATGTGCCCAGCCTGCAGCTCCTCCAGCCAGCCAGATAGTATTTGATTCGCTTCATTTGCTTGAGGGCCAGTCTGAGTGCCAAATGCACAGAGCAAAAAAAGGCCAGTCATTGCAAAAACGCTACCTCTGTTTGTATTTCCTAATGCCAAACTGAAACATTTACATGACGAGCATTTGAGATACAATATATTAGACTGATTGAAGCAAATGTTTAAAAAAAATCCCTAATTTGTATATCAAAATGATGATTTGGCAAGACAGCTGCTCGATTTCCTAAGTTCAAAGGGACCATTTTTATCAATTACATGATGCTGAAGACAAATAGCTTTCTGTGGATGAGGTTGCAGATTGTCAAAAAGACTTATACAGTTAGAAAAGTCACCTTTGAAGGTGGTTGGCTGTTTCATGTCTCTTATTATTTATTTATTTGAAATAATATTTTTTCCTCCCCTGCATTGCACTGTTATAAGTCCCACAGGTACGAGGAGCTCTGGAGGAGCACTGCAATTATGATTACAACAATGCTCGTTGTGACTTGCCTTTGCTATTTTTCACACCACAGATGCAGCAAGCAATCACATCAGAGGAATTACTTATCAACATATAGGCAGTTTACAAATAGCAGGTGTCTGGCTGACCAGAAGAGGTTACTAGAGAGTTATGACATTAATGAGTTTTGCCAATTTACCCAGTACTTACGTGACAGCCAATGGCTGCCCCACAAGTGCTGACCTATGGTCGCAGGTGGTAATAATTTGTTATGCATAAAAATGTAAACCTAAATATAAATATACGCCACAATAAATATCTTTTGTTGTATATATATATTCAGTGGAGAAAAATGCATATCCATTCAGTATGTCTGAACTTTTACATTCTTACATGAACCTTTTTAAGGCTGATGTTATGCAGTTAAGTGTGAGGAAAAATAAAATATTTTATCCACTGAAAATATAACTAAACTAAACTTTGTTAAGTCAAGAGATTTTTACACTTTGATCAATACTTTTAATGTTTATTGTGGAAAAAACAACTATGGACAGTGGAGAGAAAAAAAAAAATCAAAATGAGTTATTTTCTGTTGAAAAGTAAGTGATTTGCTTCAGTAATCCTTGTCATAATATTGCATTAATATAGATGGCCAACAATTCAGTTAAATTTATTTACTTATTTGCAATATGTTTTACATACACAACTGTTTTCTTGATGAACATAGGTTTAAACAGTTCATTTCTGCAAGTTGTGGACCGTCCCATGCCACTCTTTTTTATGAATCACTATTTAATAAAGCTCTTAATATGAGTTAAATACATGTATCATATCTGTTGATACTTTTGCTACCATCCAAACTTTATTCCTTTCACTCTTCCTGAAATTTCATAGTCTGCTGTGGTTCAGTTTGGTTTCCTCAATAAAGGATTCTAGCTGGGAAACTATGACCACGTTATATATACATCTTACACATGTCATAGAATTCTGTTTTATAACATCCAGAAATATACACCCGACAGAGCAAGTACACAGTAGTCCTGTGGACTCGTGGTGACAGAGAAGGCTCTGCTGTTGCTATGGAAACATTTCCCTTGTAATGTTGGAGTGCAACGATAAATTCTTTAGTTCCACCAGATGCTCAGCCCCATAGACTTAACATTGATTGTTTAATCTCTTTCATTTTATTGCATTTTTAGGAAAATTATTTTGAGGATATACCAGATGAAGTATAGATACAATAGATGTCTAGAGGTTTTAGTCTATATAGCTAGTTTAGGTAGTTAGTCATATTGTCCTATGTGTTATTTTTCCCCATATACAGACAGGAAAAAAGGTATATGCTAGGATCATGATCTAGTTTTTATAAAACTTCATACTTTTAAGTTTTAATAATTATGGGTTACATGAGAAATTCATCACAGTTCAGGCTTAACTGACAAGCTGCTTAGCTACTTAGTTCAGTTTGCAGAGATTCATCCTATTTTTACTCTACATGAATGAAATGTATACATTTATGTGACCATGTTGACAAATGCTGTATCTGCCATTCATCCTGATTTCAAGTTGCAACTCACATGCATGACATATTTCTGAGGAGAAGCTCCTGTTCCTTCAAGAGGGAAAAATGAAGGACAGAAGCAATATAGGGACTGACCATCTGGTTAGTGTATTATCATAGCTATGTTAAAACCTTGATATTGAAATGTGTTAACATTGAAATGCAACAACAACAACAACAACATTTAGTATTAATGGCATAACAAATAAAATTACAGTTCAGACATAGGGCATTTAACATACATTAATGTATGTGTATTATTTAATTCAAACAAGTTGCTATTTGTTGATTTCTGATTGCCAGTATGAGATATATAATACATAATAGCACATGGTTTCCACCACACAGTTTCTCATTCTATATTAGTTTGCATGCAGAAAGGGCTGCATGTGCACCACATTGTTCTGAGAGGTATTTTAGATGGCTCATTCTGTTTACACACTGTAGTGATGACAGGGGTTGAAAAAACATGTGAGGTACAGCAATTGATCTAAAACCTTGAAAGTAGTTTGGAAGACCCTGGAAAATGACTTACATGCATTTTAATAGTAAGTAAGCGAGAGATATGTTTTATACATGCAGTCATTTAAACATAGACTTTCTTATGTTGATGTGATTTGTGGAAAAAAGAAAAAATACAAAAAGCTGAAATGTCAGTCGACATTGAAATCCCTGAAATCAATGCAGAATGAGGGATAATTCAGCCAGTTTGGCTGAAAAGGTGGAAGCTAGAAAGCAGTTTTATAACACAGCTGATGAAGGCAATGAGCAACACTTGGGTCTCAGGGGACCCATAGGCCTCAGCTGTGCATGTGCCTACAGGTGACACTGCCATTGTCCATGGTCTGGAAGGCCTCCCAGACTATGGAGACAGAAAGAGAATCTGCCAGCTGCAGAAAAGTGCAGGAGCAGCCGCAGAGGAAATTAGACAGTGCTAAAATGGTGAGGGTACAACCACAGGGACTGGTGGCTCCACCACTGGGCAGATCAAAGACATTGCTAGCACCCCATTCAGCTCCAAGGACAGGTCAGCAGCAGCAGAAAGCTGAGGTCTTCAGGGTATCCTGCTGACAACAGGAAGATAGCCTGTGGCGACCCTCAAGGATTGTGGTGTTACAGATTGGGTGAACTCTAGTTTGCCCTCAGAGAAATGTTGAAAGGTGACCTTTGCAGTCCCACTAGATGTGGCAATGAGGCAATCTCTGGAAAAGGGGGAACTGCTGAACAATGATGGAATCTTAGCCCATGCAAGGTGATAGCGGCTACATCGGTAAAGAATTCCCTGTTTGGTTTGTGGAGTGTAAGCCGGCTCCTGGCAATACCAGCATAGAGTGGCAAGGTAGCCACAGAGCAGGGGAATGTAGAAACTGCAGGTGAGATCCTAAGATAAACAGTGTGGCATGGTATTGTCTAGTGCCCCGTGGGGACAAAGCAATGGTGACTGGCTATTCTGGCTTTGTGGTGATTGTAGGGTCCATGGGGTAGGGCTGCACTGTGAATTCAGGAGGGATTAATGGGCAGGGTGATGTGGCAACCTCACTGAGGACTATGGGTCAGCACCATATGACAACTTCTAGAGGCCGTGCATGAATGCCAGGAGGTCCTGACACAGGTTAATTACTGTTCACCCTGTCTCCAGCGCTGCGTACACTTGTGTGGTCCTCAGCCCCCTCAGGCCTCTGTCTGTGGCCCAGCGGGGTGTATGTTATGCCTTGTGACCCCAGATCTAATTTACACTGAGCTTAGTTTGTTGCAGCCTGGCACAACATTTCAACGAAAAACTCAGCTGTGCAGTCCTTCATGTCCTCGCTGGTGAGGTCCCCTGCCTCTGTTCAGGGCTCTTCCCAGGAAATGGAGGCAACCTTTTAGCACTGGGCTTATCATTGAGCTGATACTGCATACTAAATACTGGCATCCCAATTAAAAAAAAAGCAGGGTTATCTTATTGACTGACCCACCAGGGGGAGATATGTGCACACGCTACACCAGTGGTAAAATTGTAGGTGTGGTTACGGTACTTAGTGGTTCCAACATTACATGGAAATACTTGATATAATACATGTGTAATCTACAGTCACATAGAACATTTAATGTTTTAGGAATCTTTTAGACAGTGAGAGTGTGAATGTTAAGATCTCATAGTAAGCAATAAGCCATAATCTGCTTGGAAAGATTAATAAACATAAGAGCAAATATTCTTCACATGTCAGTAATGCAATATGCCATAGAAATCAGGTGCTTTAGATTCCAATGGGTCCTTTAACTTTTTTTATTTTTGACTCACATACTAAGGATATATTTAATTAAAATTCAAACCGATAAGTACTTCCATTCCAGTTAATGAGAATTCAGTACATTTACATTGATTTTAATTAGGGATCCTTCAAGCACACTGCATCATTTTTATCCCTTCCTGCAGAAAAATGGCCTGTGGAGATCAGTTCACACCTTGAATGATATTGTGGCTGTATAGAATGTCTTGAATGCCCAATCAATACTACAAAGATCAAAAGTTTAGGAAAAGAGATAGCCTTTAAGATAATCTCTAACACTATTTTGTTGAATTTTACTTATCCATCTTGTTACTTTTTACTTCTGAAAAGACCATGAATTCCAGTAAAATCATCTGCAATCAGTCGCACTTTCTTTAATGGTAGCACACTTGCACTGCTAGACATTTTCTCTGGAACTTTAGTATGTGCATACATGTGCCATTAGTGACAGCATTTATGTCGAATGAATTTGCTTCACATTTGGTCACAAAATGAAAACACAGGTTGTAACTGAATAGGAAATTAAATGTACAGCAGTCTTTTGAACCTTTATGTTTTAACAAGCCAAGCTCATTGTTAGAACCTCCACTATCAATATTGGAAACTTCAGCCAAGCATATAGTCCCAGTCAGCCAGCATTTATCATATCACTGAAGCTGAACTTTTTATATGAAGGCAAACTGAGCACCTGCTGGGCCAGCAGGGGGTTCTTGTGAGCCATGAACACCCTACTAACAATTCCCTCCCTCCCTGAGCAACATTATGATCAATAATTTGCTTGGTAGAGCAGCAAGTCACTTTAGCACTGGCATGGTGGATCCAATACAAGACCATAGGTGATTTTATTTTGGAAATTATTTATAATAGTAATGCAGAATCAAAAATAATAAAGAAGGCATTTTTGAGTGATAGTTGATTCCTGATTCATTGAAGTAAAATCAGTTAAATAGTATTACTCTTCCCAACAGAGTACTGTGACAATGTAAGACAATGTAATACTTTATTTATCTGATGAACTGTTTGCATTTTTTCACAGAGTGTGTTTTTGCCATCTCTTTTAAATATTCTGTCAGGGAGTTTGGAAGTGTGGGATTATGTTTGGAATCTTTAAAGAGGACTTTATTCTCTCAAACATATTTAGTATGTCCTGTTACTTTTAAATTGTTGTTCTGGATGGATAAGCATACCAACTAAGCACAGAAAGGAGCACTTAGTGCATGAAAATTCAAGGAACAATCTGTCTGTACAAAAGAATCTGTCTAAAACCAAATGAAATCAATGATAATGATAGGCTTTTTAGAATGAACTCCTCAGATAGCATTATATCCTAATGAAGACTGGCTTAATGAAATGTATAAGTTATTCAGTCACTTTTGTAACTAGCACAATAAATGGTGAATTAATTTAATTCCCCATGTAGCTGAACTGGATATTTGATTAGAACCTCAGTACTAGTCGAATGAGTGCATATTTCGAACTGCTCTTTCATACTGTATGATGTACATCCATCTCTTTTCTCCAGGTTCCCAAACAATTACAATTCACATTTTTGGTCTTTAAATTAAATATTTTCCCTTCCCAAGGGGTGAAATATTTTCATTGAAAGTGAAGTGAACTAACTTACCACCAGTATAAATACAGTAGCTGACAGTATTAAACTATTCTATTGATGAGGTTAATAGTTACAAGGAAACACATTCTGACAACGCTCCGTTTTATTTTTTTCTCTAATGCCTTATTTATAATGGAGATAATATATAATACCAATATTAATTTAGGAGTTTAAAAAAGACACTTTTTTGTGTAAATAATAATATTTTTTTTTGTGTAAATAATAATTAATTAATTGATTTTTTTTGACTATACAAATTTAATAGTTTCTCCATCTCACTAATGATCCTGCTGCTTGCTCACTGGGAAATTCCTCTCCCATTTGCAGGCCAGACTTACTTAAGGAAAATCACATTAGCTAAATATATCTGTACCTAACTGCTGTAAAGCTAAACCTGATTGTCACGGTTTACAATAAAACACAATGAATCTCATCATCAAATTACATTTTGCCACACAACCTTATATTCACAGTACAGAGTTGATGCAAGTTACGCCCTTTGTCAAGTGTCTGTGGTTGTCATGTCATGCAGTATGAATCCAGTCTAAGGAGACATCTATGTTGTTATAATAAGATAGCAGGGGAATTCACACATTTCATAATAGCAGCATGCTCAACCAATTTCATTCACACTTCCTGTAGCATGGTGTGATGACAACATGCTTGGTGTAAAACACATCTACATTCAATTTTATGGATGTCAGGCCATGAATTTGTCTACACATTCAAAATAAATGTGTGTATGCTGCTTCATGAATGGCATGACTGTTGGTTCTGAGGTTGTCAGAAGAATCTTGAAGCATGTCCAATGAAAAATGAAACTGTATAATTGCTGTTATACTATGATTTCACTTGTGAAATGTGGTTCAAACATGGTATGCTGACAGAGATATGTTGTCATTAATTACAACAGTAGCATTTTAAGTTTTGCAAATTGTTGTCGTTAGACTCACTAATATCCCTTACACCCATTGTCTCAAACATATATAGGATCTTTACATTATTTCATAGCTATCATTTTACAAATGCCTGTCGTGGACTGATATGCTCACTCTAAGAATAGTGTCCTTTCTCTTCATGCTTGGTAGACTGTTTAAGGCTGACGTGGAACCTTGACATTATGGTATTTGTACTGTGCCGGTAATGTGGATAGCTTAAGGGTCTCTATCTGAAGCTCTGTGCCTTTGAGAGTAAAATTGCATCTACACAGAGGCACATATTAGACTGCTGCAAGGAGACGCCGCCTCAGTGAAAGGACGCACATTCACACTTTCATTATAGAGATGAATGCCGACATAAAACAGCAGAAGGCTCTCTGAATATTGAGAACCATTAAAAGTTAAACCCTGTTAAGGTTACTGAATGCAAGCTGCATTAGCCATAATGCAGCAAGTAGGATGACAGAGGTGTTCACTACACCAGTGTCAGCCCAAGTAACGTGATCAAACCTTACAATCCCCAACACATATGCTTTCTTCATCTGACTACAGTTTGTAGCTGATGTGCCGCAGTACTTGGAAAACTTTTTCAGCATATGGACAGTACTCAGCCTCTGTAGTCACAGGGGCATCCTCTTCTTCATTGTTTGTGAGCGCATCATCTTGCCACAATTTGGAATTATCCCTGAGCATATGGCACAGTGTAATCAAACACTCTTTTATTTTAGACATTGGGAGACATTAAGTGTATGGCACTTGGTCCCCAAGTACTTTTTTCCCAGTGCATTAGATTAGATTAGTTAAGACAAGTAGAATGAGCTACGGAAGAAAATACAAAACACAACATTTACATTATTTGGTTAAAGCAGATAATTTAAATCATTAAATTAATGATTTGTGGGAAACGCAATACTGTGGAACTGAATGTCTTTTATTAAATAGAATGATCTCATGTTTTCATGTCTTATTGAATATTAGTCATATTGCAATAACACACACACACACACACACACACACACACACACACACACACACACACACACACACACACACACACACAATAGTAAGGTAGTACTGTATACTGTATTTTATGAGTTGGTTTTTTTACTGATGTAATGGATGTTTATCTTCAAAGAGGCAGCACACACTCCACAATCCCAATTCATATGCATATTTAATTTAATATGCTTGTCACCAGGTTGAGTACCATTGGCCCTGTGTTGCTCACAAGCAACTTAAAGATAATACAATTAAACTAATGACAGCTTGGAGGAAGGGTGGGATGTTCTCCAAAAAAGTCATTAGTTCTATCATAACATCATTAGTGCTGGTAAACTGAAACACTATTCAGAATTGAGTTTGGCAGTTTAAATTGGTCTTTGTGGACATTCTGCATTTATGTATGCTAATATTATTTTTGCCACAGTTGGTTAATTAAACTGTAATGATGATAACCCAAGCTGAGCATAACTGACATTTCTACTGTTAATTGTAGGTCAATTGGGGTTTTAGGATTAAAACCGTTCTGGATCCATGGTCTTCTCTTGCATGTTTGTTTCATAAATTTTGATTGGTTGATTCGTTCCATGTGTGTGATTAAAGTAAGCATCTGAAATGAATAGTTGCAGAATAACATTAAAGAGCATACAAACTACAATTACAATGGATGCATAGAATACGAATACTGAATACTGAAAAAGTTCTCAAAAATATCTCAGATATTTTCCCCCACCAGTATGTGCATTTCATTCACAACTATTCATTTCAGCCAATCCATTGTCAAACAGAAAGTGTAAAAGATGTGATGTTAATACATAATTTAGTACCTTTGTAAAAAGCTATCCATTTTGAGAACAGGACAAAAGCCTTCACCTCATTATAGCTAGAGATCCCAGCAGTTTAATATGGGTTTACTATTCAAAATGTCATGGAAGGGAATGTTGCTTCTTGCCTGCTTTCTTGCCAATCTCTGTCAGTGTATCTCCCACAGGAAAATAGGCAAGTGCTCTCCACCTCATCTCATTGGCATGGCAACACTCCAGCATTTTCTAAGTTGGCCTCTTTGGCAGAACAATCTCACTTGGCCCACACCATCTGCTCTGTGTCGTATAAGGGTGGGCCTGAGGGTACAGAACCAGCTTTCCCAGTTCAGCATCAGCTGGTCTCTCACGAGGAGTAGGGGAGTCCTGGGACCACTGGGGCATGTGGGTCAGCCTGCAAAGTCTGGAGGCTGGAAGTAAGATAAAAAAATAAGTAAAATGCTCTTATTAATGCAGGATTTTGTATGCTTATAATCTGCAGTAGTCTAAATTACCATGGTGCATTGGATAAAATGTGATACTAAGGAATGTTTCACACTGGTAGTTACAAGTTATCACCTGAATATGGACAGCTTTTCCCTCAAATAAAATTCATTTGTTAGAATGAACTACTAAACTACAGTAAAGGGTGAATGCAGCTGGATTAAAGAGGTTAAGCACTCGAATGGTCCAACATGAACAGTGCATTCTTTCTTGCCTTGGATATAATGTAGTATTCAAAGTTTCAGGAATTCAAACACAATGCTCTGATTTGCCAGTTCAATAGAATAGGAGGGAAAGAAAGACATGGTAGCTTAGTTCAGGCTGTTACAGGGTCGCTGCCACCATCTGGAGGCTGGCATTCATACTCACATTAAACGCTTTGGTACTGCCTAACTTTCTCACCCCTTTGCCACAAAGGGCATCTGAAGTGCTCATATCTGCTGCTCTCTGGTTTTCACATTCACTCTCAAGTATACAATGGCAATGGTAACTATCTAGCTATATACCTGTGCAAACCCTGAATATGCAGCTTATCCCAGATATACAGAAAGTATAACAGACAAATCCAATTGTATTTGTATCAGGACTGTCTTTATTGCTGAATTTAATAACTAGCTGTATATGCTATGTTTTGATTTTGAAAATTTTAATTTAAGATTTTAAAAATAAGTTAAAATACTAATCCACTAAATAAATAAATAAACAATGATAGGTAGATAGATAGATAGATAGATAGATAGATAGATAGATAGACAGACAGACAGATAGATAGATAGATAGATAGATAGATAGATAGATAGATAGATAGATAGATAGATAGATAGATAGATAGGTAGATAGATTAGACTAAATATGCAACTGATTTCAGAGTCATTTTTTTCTGTACATGACATTATCCATTTCTTCTCAGGAATGTCTTTCTTTTTTATTCCAGACCCAAGTACATTACATATAACATAGTGATGTGCATACTTCTGAAAAGGTATTCAGACCTTTCTATGGAGTTCCTGTTTTTGAGAAAATAAATTAATAAATTATGTCACTTGCCAACAGTGAAGCTGACAGCAACTTTCACTGTGTTCAATGAGAAGAGGAAAAAAGGTCTGCCACCCCATAGAGATAGCATGGAATAAGCTTCATAGATCAATTTTTATATAACACCGCCACAATTTATGTTGGGGAACCAGAATATGAAGACTGTCTGTTGGTTTGAGTACTTTCACAAGATACTTTGCATGCATCAGTGCATTTCCTCAGCTTGCAATATACATTTTTATGCCAAACCAGTATCATTTTGTTCTCTTTCAGGTGATCCTTATCTTGACCAAACTTTATGACTTTAACCTGGGGACTGTCACTGAAAGCTCTTTATGGAGGTAAGATGATTACATATTTTTTTCTTTATTAATACAGATGCCTGAACAAAGTTTTCACTGACTGTGAAATAAAAGCATTAAACCTATGACCAGTATAGGGTGTCCACACATTTTCCCATGCCACCAGTACCACTCTCAAAAACTGTTCATCTCCTGAATTTTGGTGTATTGAATTACAAAAAAAAAAAAAAAAAAAAGAATCTTTATATTTTGAAACCCAAATATTAGAATTATGTGGTGCTATATGAGCACTTGAGTGATGGTTTTGAAGTCACAAATTTGTACATGCTCAATCTCCTGATTTCCCTCAGTATCCTTGAGAAATCAAAGCTCATCTGAGAAAAAATCAATACACAGCTTAAAGAATGACATTCTCATGCTCACCAACATGCCATCATCACCAGCATCTAACACTGGGTAATGTGTCGACTGTGTGGGATGTCCTCTGGTATATATATTTAAAATAGAAATTGTAATGGTCCTTATGAGGGGACCAAGTGTGTAAATATATCTGCGTCTTGGGACAGTTCAATGATTATATGCAAAACTGGAGCTCATGTCTGTTTCGATATTGCACAAATGATTTAAAGAGAAGCTTTATGAACTCTCTTCACATTACAGGAAATGGGATTGGGAATAGAAAAAAGAGTGGGGGTGCTGTAGTGTGGTGTGGAAAAATATGATGGGCATGGCACCACAGCTTACACAGAAAAACATTTTAAAATTATGAGTTACGATTTACGCATTGTGACTGTTAGAAATGCAGTGTGCCCTTGTCACAGCACAAAGACAGATGGTCTTGTAGAATTACAGGATCATACCCTGTCTCAGTGAAATGGCCTAAGCTTCAACTATTCATGCTTTAATCATTTATTCAAATTCCTATTTGTCTGCATATGGTAATTTGTTTAATAAACATGCATAATCAAGGACACAGACTAAAAAAAAAAGGTTATCCAATGAATACAAATTTTAGGGAAAAAAGTGATGAAAACAAAATAATAGTCAATTGTTTGTCAGTACTGATTTTAATTTGTGTAAACCTACCAAAACATCTTCTATTGTAGAAAGATTTTAAGGCTGGATAAGGCACATTGCTAATGGTAAGTATGATGGTACACAGGATACATCATAATGGGCAGAAAGTTAGGAACTTAAAAACCTAAATCTATGCTCTGCTGTTCCATGGATATTGCTCAGATGATATGACTTTAAAAAGTGCCAAGACTGTCACAATGATTAATCTGTCCTCCCACCCCTTGCCTGTATTCTTTCCTAACCCATACCCTTCAGGCATACTTCAGCCTCCACTCTTAGCTACCTCCTCCTTCCTCTGGCCCGTCCATCTTTTTCATTACGTGTATAACAACAGAATATATAGCTGGCTAGCAGGCTAACAAGACTTGCAAATCAGGTGAATAGGATGTTAGCTAGCCATCTTGATAGAGATCAATGATTTGCAGTTTTACATTCCTATTTGTGACATAGTTTTTCCTAAAAAATTGCAAAACTATTTGCTATAAGACGAAAATAATGAATTTTCAGTCTTAATAGAAAAGCAATAGCCACCTAATAATCCCCAATGTATTTGGCTGCATAATGTGAAAACGCAGTCTTTGTTAAATTATTCATACTAAACTGTCAGGTTAGGTATAACATTGTAACCTATCATGAAAGGGATAGCAGAGTGGGGAGCAAGTAGAGGAATAAACTCATTTGTCTGAGATGAGAATTTCCGAGGAGTATGTCAGAACACCAGAGAATGCAGCCCCTTGCAACACTAGCAACACTCTTCATTTACATGCCAATGCTGCAATATTGCTAATGATTATAATCCATAACCACTGAAGACTAAAATTAACATACCTTTATACCTTTATGAAGGCTTTTTTAATTGAAGATGTCATTTTAGCTAAATGACACAAAATCATTTAAGCATTTCAACAATTTGACCATGTGGGGTATAATTCATTTAATGGTGGCCAGAATAAATTAACAGTGCATTACAATGTATCAGATGGTATTGGGTGAAACAAGAGCTCCGTCTCCCTTTATTTAATTTAAAGATTAATCCCATATTTATTTATAAAACAAAATTGCACACTGCATAATTCACATGAATTTCCCCAAGGCTCTAAGTAAAAACTACGATTCATTTAGATTAACTGATTTAATAAAATGAATATGAAATTCAGCTTATTTGGATTTACAATGGCAAGTATTGCATTCCCGAGTAGTCATAGTATGTTGACTATAACTTTAATTAGCCATCTTCAATTAGTCCCTAAAGGGTGTTGGTCTCTTTCAGTAAGTCATACAAACCTTCCTTTTAATGCTAATGATTAGATTTTGCAACTGTAATGTGATATGTAATGAAAAGATAATCAAATACAATGTGAAAGAAAATAAAACAACTGTTGGACATTACCTATATTAACACATTTTCATTTACCTGTTACTTTTGAAAATATGTTGATTATAAATTGGCTCAGTGGTACACAGACCTATACTTTGTGTTGTATCTTTGAATAAATAAATTGGTACACCCGACACTTGTGGATTTGTGTGTTTTATGAAAAGCAATTTTTCCTTTTTCTAGCTGAATTCACTGCTTGATTATTTTTGTGCTCACTGATTATTGTGCTGCGTATTTGTGCATCTGCTGAAATTGTGTGGTGCAGAGTGACAGTAAAGGCTTGAATCACCAACCACCTGTCTATGTGTCTCCTTGTGATTTCAAGGTCAATACACCACTTCAGGCCACTTCCGACAGGAAAAACTATATGCAGCAGAATACTGAATGCCTGTGAAAAGTGCTCCATTGTTTTTGTTGCAGAATTATGCAGAGACAATTATCATAATACAATGAAGCAGAATTAAATCAAACAAGCCTTTAGGACAGCACCTCCCTTGGTACAGTTATTGAACATTACAGAAATATGACACGAATCAGAGATAAAGTCCTTCATCTATGCACCAGCACTAGTAAAGTTTCATTTAGGCAATGTGTCATAAACAGTTTTCTTTTGTGTCATTATTTCATGTAGAAGCCTGCATGCAATGAATGATGTGTGTAAGCTAATTCTGCTCCTCTGATAGGATGAGGTAAACACACTGGCATCTTTATAGCTAGCAGGACATTTGCTACTCAGAATGTATTGCTAGCAAACTTTGGTGAGCTACAATAGTGGTCAGAAACATGTAAGGTAGTAGCAAGATCACATTCAGACATAACCCTCATGTGTCGCAGCTTCAGAATAATGCAATTTAAAGGAAAACCATGCACAGTATGATTCCTTGCTGGATACAATTCTATGTACTCCTTATCTATCTGACTTTAGGTGGCAGTGTGCAGGAATATTAACTCACTGACATATTAAGAAAAAATGAAATAGAGCTGGCTGTGGGAACAATACATCCCAGTAATGTTTTTGTATGAGTTCAAAATTATGCATCTTGGGATATAAATTTTGCGCAGGCAATCATTTGCCAGCTGGTTAAATGAATATAAAGAATATGCTTCAGTATTTTACTCAGCCCATAGAGGCATGTAAATGTGGGTGCTTGTTAACATTATTTGTGTGATCAATGCATGGTGAGTAGAAATTGCTCCTGTGAAGCAATGTTTCATTCCCCACATTGAACAGTTCAATCAAAATTAAAATGTTGCTCCCCTATTATTGTGTGGACATTTTAAAAATTTTCAATGAGTTGCTTGCTTAGATGCTGCCCATCTGTATGGAACATTGTGGAATCAGAGAAGACTATCTTACTTCTGGCCAAAACCATCAATACCAAATCACCAAACAATATGAATATTTATTAACTTCCACACTTGTGTTGTTTTTTTCTATCATATTCATTTGTTTCTTTTTTCCCTTTGTATTTTTAAAGACACGCGTAAAAGGTTAGATGCTGGATTATTTCGTGACCCTTCCCATCAGTTCAAGCATGCTTTGCTTGGTATTTCTTATCAGTATTTGAAGGTGTACTTGCAAGCACGGTGAATGGATACTGATGTATAATAAACTTGAGAAGACTTTAAACCCTTGCTGGCAGTGAGCCCAGCACTGTGGCAGACAGCAGCAGAGCTGAATGAATGCAGATGCTCTCTCAGCTGGAGCTTCTATATATCTACATGATGCTTGTCCCCGGCAGTAGGATTACACATCGACAAAACAAGAGCAGCAATAATAATGTGCCACTTTGTTCAAATTAGGACCAGTGGGAGAGACTGGCAGCATTCTCCAGCATCCTTTGTGAATGTAGATATTGTTAAAGCAACAAAGAGACCCCCCAGATTCATTCCCATTCAGCAGCCAGCACAAGCTGATGTGCTTCACCTCCGATTGTTCCTGTGTGTTCTCAGTGTTAATTAAGAACAGAGTTTTTTTAGACCAGAAAGATCATTTAGCAACTTCTGTATGGAATAGCAAGTTTGTGCAAAAGCCCAAATGGCAGGCAGACGCTGACTTTTGAAAAAAAAAAGGTCAGGAGACTAGAGATGCCTGGGCATATTTTCAAAGCCAGTCTGTCGATATTTAATGAACAGCATGACCTTAAACAATGGAAACAGACCAGTCATTTTTTTTTTTAAGAAAAATGTGTTTGTTGGATAATGTTTGTGTGAAACCCAGTTGATCAAAATTGGACCATTTACAATACTTTACATTACTTTTTAAAAATTTTAGAAATTGCTCCCCAACATTTCCCCTCCACTTGCTCCTCTAACATAAGAAAAGAGTAGTAACAGATGTAATATAGATGATACTATGCTAAGTGTATATTAAATAATATTTAGGTTTCTGTCCCCTGAGCACTGTGTTTTCAAATCAGTAGGAAATGTCTTTTAACTCTTGTATTAATTAGTGACGCATAGAGAATAAATGGTGCTGTTTTGTTGAAATAATATTGGACAATAATTCCATTTGTTTGTTTATTCCTATATAGCCCCAGAGGATCCATACAACTCTGCATGAATACACAAATCCTCTCACTCTGGGGAATTCAATGAGCACATAATATCTGGAAACAAATTATGACTGTCATTTTCCTCTAATGGCAATATAGTCTTTTGAAAATAACCATTGTTGTCTCTGTTACTGTGTCAATAATAACATAAATCATCCATTTTAGAAATTTCTGTAATACTTTATCCAAAACATAAAGAGCATTTATTCCAACATGGATTTACATTGAAATTATTTAACATATTAAACATTTTTCATTATTAATTCATTCATATTCATAGCTAATTTTAACTACATGACAAGTCACCATTGCTCCTCTTCAATTGATTTTATCGGGAGTTTTTCATTTGAAAGACAGCATAGTTCAAGCTTTTGTGGCACACATATGCTGAAATAAGCCTGGCCATAATCATGATGGATTTACAAATTTAGCTGATGCAGTCAATATGAAAACACACTCTTTAAGAAGATTCATTAGCAAATAAAGGATTACAAAAAACATATCCTTCAAACAGAGAGGGTAGTCGTTTTACTTTTCAACAGCCAGAAGCTAATTACATTTGCCATATACTTTTTTAAGATATATGCATTATATATTATTTTTTTCAAATATATAACAAATACATATGTGATATGAACTCACTTGTATGACTGGTAAAATATTTACAAAATACAAATATATTTTATCCTAAGGAATAGCATAGTGGCCTAATAGTGGTTTTATTTTCTGAATGACCCTATTGTTATACTTATTTTGGTGATGGCTGTCCATTCATGATGACAGCTCCCTTTAAGTTTTGTGAGATATGTGCTGAATGTACTGCTTAACTGAAGTCCAAGGCTCTCAATGGGTGGCTATTTAATCCAACAAAAATGAATATTATAACATATTCTTACAGATAAGATGAGATGGGACAGCTTGTGTGGAGTGAAGAAAGAACAGTAAAGTCAAAATGCATCAGACCCGAGATGACTGGTACACGTTGTGAATGCAGCAGTGGCAGCAAACAGGTCTTTGAATGTAATGTTTTGTGAGGCAAGGTGGAGGGGGTTTCCCTCAAGCAGAGTTAGGCTGACCAAGTGGTGTGTAGGTGCTGGGCCCCTGCAGTTCCTCCTTCGCTCAAAATGTGCCACAGTGGGGCGGTCCAGAGCGGGGAATGACATCTTTTCAAACTGCATCATTTTGCTGAGCATGCTCATAAGTGCTGTGGTATTTTACAGGTCAGTGCCTTTCACAAGGCTTGGGCTTGCTTTCCTAAAGTACCCGCCTCATGTGTGTGACCTTTCTGCCCACTCCAATATGTTGCAAAAACAATGCATTAGAAAAGAGCCTGCAGAAACTTCTGTCACATCCCTATGAGGATTCCTCCTCAGACATTATGTCAAACTTGAAACTGTATGAAAATTTGTGGGAAATGTATTTTGGAAAGTAGTTACAAACAAACACATTCTTGTTTTAGTGTTTATCATTTTATATTTGTCTTTTTTTTTCAAGGAAACTAATATCAAGCATCATTACCTTATTGTTAAATGTTTCTGTGGGTCTGTAGTATTTTTTCTCTGTGAGCTGTAGGCAGTATTCACAAAATATATCATTTTTTGTTAAAGAGGTCACTTCAATCCTTTTCACAATATTTAAATTCTTACGTTTTTTAATGATATACTCTTAGGTTCTCCACACATATCCTCAAGCACACTCTAATTTGGTTTCTGCCACAATTGCAAATGCCTCACTATCATGAGCCTCACAATGAATGCAATATGGGATTATAGACAATTAGGATTCAGAATCTGTCTTTGAGGCAGTTTTTAGTTTGTAATAATCAAGTTTAAATCTCATCAACTTGCCAGATGCGACAGACCTAAATGTAAGTTTATTATCCCTGAGTGAGCTTGTGCAATAGATTTTTACTTCTTTAACGCAGTCCAGAGTTGATATGGATTGTACTCTTATCGATACATGTGTACTGTTGGTATCTGTCTGACCTGATAGGTGACATAGACCCTTATAATCCATTTATGTTGCAGTTGTATGATGCAGTCTTATAGATGCCATTGACATGAGATTACCATCTAGACTCCATATGAAACATTAATTGATTAAAGGCATAATTATGAACAAGTCACATAGATCTAAAAAAATATGGAGTACTCCAACCTCACACTAAGGCATGTACAGTATGTCATCTTTCCTCCACACTTGCAACAGACATGTTATACCAATGGGCCAAAGAAACAACAACTTAAGCATGTGTATGTTTATTTCTCACACAAGCTTTCATGTGCAAAGAGTTCATGTGCATTATACCAATGGACCAAAGCATCACAATGGTGATATTTTCTAACCTGTTTCAGAAAAGAATTAGGGTGCTAATCCCAGAATGAGCAAACAAATATTGGACAATGGCTATTAAGTTAAATAGCCATTTCAATTAATGTCAAGTTTCAGAACCTTTTCATTACAGATTTCAACACTGGAATGTTGTCTGTGTATTACTCAGTTGCTGAGAAATGTAATAGGGAGTGAGTTTGATTGACGTGAGTACATCACATCTGTAATGCATGCAGGAACATACAGCACGACACATGGGGAGTCAGGACCTGCGCTGTCATGGCCAAAGCACTCACACTTTTCAACAGCCCCACAGCTGCGTCAATTTCATTTCCAGCTGTGATGGGGCTGGAGCCACCAGTCCTCTGCAGCTACTGGGTGCAGATTGTGTTGTGTTGATTACTGGAAATGCTCTCTTCATTTTGCAGATATTTCCTCCTTTACTTATACCTCCTGATTCGGGACAGCCAGTGCTGAATGCGGGCTGGCTGCTTTGAGTTGTCTGGCAGCGTATGGGGCATCAGGGAAGTGACAGGGATGTGCAAGGCAAAGTGGAAAAGCGCTGTACAGCATCACCAGAGGATGTTATCAGATTGCTGTGTATTTCTCTGGAAAATATTCCAATGAAAAAAAAAAAGATTTTGAAGATTGCCGGGTTTGCTTCTGGAAGTTTAGAAACTTCTAAGGTTTCCTGAAATCAGCTTATTCCATCTTTTCATGCCTCAGTTATTGGTTGCAGATGATTGGCCCCGAAGCTGCTAAGTGAGAGGGAAAGAGTCAGATAAATGTTGTCAGAGGCTGGTGGTATCTCTTTCATCCAGGAACTTCTGTTATTTACCTGTTTTCCTTGAACAATCGGGAAGCAGACACATGTACCATTTGGAAGTGAGTGTAGGTATCTCCGTTTAATATTTCCAGTAAAGAAGCAGTACTGTATGGAAGCCTGACAATTTATAAGTATATTATCAAAGCTAAATGTCCACATCTGTATACAGAGAAAATATCCAGAGCATCCATCTTTTGTTTTTTTTTTGTTTTTTTTCCATTACTAGACGGCTATTCTGTTTCTATTTTTAAATTTGCAATATGTCTAGTTATGCTTCTGGACTGCGTAACGGAAACAATTGCATTTGTGTACCATAAATTTACAGGATGATTTAAAGGTGTATGACAGTGGTGGGAAAGTGATTTTGTATTGGATTGCGCGTGCAGAATATGTTGCATATAAATCATATTGAGAAATGAAGGGGTATAAATCAAGTTTTTTTTTTTTTTTTCATTTGATATCGTGTTGTTGACACGAAGCAGCTGAGATAAAAGAAACAAAATATGACTGTTGATATATTGAACATGGAACTGTAATCCTAACAAACCTTATTGTCATTGGCTGGGAGAGTTTACACTTTTTGCTCTATAAGCATTTCTGGCGTCATTAGCACACTATTGCTTTCAAAGTAACACTACCCAGATGAATGAGGGTTATTGGGTTGTCAAAAGCTGCCAGGGGACAGTTTTTAGGAAGTGATGAAAGAATATCCCATTAGAATGTTCTCCTGTCACTCAGTTCCCTGCTTCTCAAATGCAAATAGTACAGCTTGTCATAGGTTTGTATTTCAGTGAGGGGAAGCTGCTGACCTTGGTGTTAAATAGTCAGCCATGAACTGACATTTCAGCAGCCCCTGAAATGGTTGCCCAGTTTGTTTGAGAACACAAATACTCATTTGCAATACACTTGCCCAGAAATGTGTTGCTTCACAATTACATTCCTGCAGTTTAGTTAAGATACTGAAGCTGCAACTGCTTACTTAACTGTTGCTCCCAGATACTCTCAGCACTCAGTGGAGCAGACAGTTAGATCATCTTCTGATGTGTCATTATCCTGCAGCGTCATTCGGCAGTGTCTCAGTTACTGGAGACCTCATTGTCAAAACTGTGTTTACACTGCCTGCAGCCCTGGAGGCTAATGTGATCTGCCATGGACTCACCGTTTGCCCTTTGATCACCAAGAAAAAAAAACATACAAAAATTTAGCACACAAATAACAAGTGAAATGTAAAGCTAGCTTGTTATCGTCAATTTGATAATGTATTTGCAAGCATATTTTAGGAATGGCTTATACAAATGTACCCTATATGCATGTTTTTTTTTTTGGCTTGTTTTTTTTTTTTCTTCTTTAACACTATTAATGTAATGTTTTCTGGCCATGCTTTATCATGCTGTTCAGCTCTCATGGTCCACAAAGTGCACTACAGAGTATGTGATGATGGCATGCATTTTTAAATACTAAAACCTACTGACTGTACCCCATAGGGGTTATGATATTCACATACACTGACGAATCTCAATAATGTAGCTAGTTACCCTACATTCTACCCTTACACTATATTCTATACTGTGACAGAACCCCCAACCCCTACCCTTTTATACATTGAAGTATATGGTGATTATTCAGAGCAATCATTGCATATTCTCATTTCCCATGTGCAATTACTAGGCCTATTTAGAACTGCTTCTGTTTTGTATTACTAAGTAGAAAGTGCTAAGTTAGTTATAGCTAGTAATCCTTTGAACAAGCACATTCTTTCATTTATACTTCATTTCAATGCTGTATATGACTGAATGACAAAGTTATGTCTTCTATAATTCCAACCTTGCCCAAGCTTCAGATATTCTCTCATTAAAAATGTACAACAACATGGCTGAACAGAACATTCATTTTGATATAATTGTGCTTTGAAGTGACATAAACATCCTACATATATAGATCTTGTAAGCAGTAAGCCATAAAAAAATGGGGAATTGTAACATCTCTGTGCCTTTAGCAAACAATCATCAGAATGGGCAGTTATTCTGCATGGTAGAGCATACTCCCTGTTTCTCTGAAATCAGAATGAAAGTTGAAATGAGTAAGACCAAATGTTAGTTCAGAAATAGAAGTGACCTAATCCAAAATTTTAGCTAGCATGACACATTTCATCTGTCCATTAAAGATTAGACTTTTTCAAATGGTTTTGCCTTTCTTTCTATGGATAACAAGTATTTCCCCCTCATACCAGAATACTGTTTACAGAATCACAGTAGAGCTCTGAAAATTGATTGCAGCCATTGTTTTCCAGTTTGGTTGTCCTGATCTGTGCTGATCCTGGTTCATTGCCACAAGAATTTATTTTCAATACCTGTTAATTTCATGTGTCTCAGACCAGACCAACTGTGCTTACTAGTACCACTCCTACCAAAAAGCTCCTGCTTTTTGTTGGTTTCATCTGGCTGCTTCAGTGACATGGAATCGATGATATCAGGGTAGCTTGTATATGTTACTGCTCTGAAAAGGCATGCTCACTGTACGTCAGGGTAGACTGACAGGGAGCTTGAGCCTGGGCTGTGTCATGAATATCAGTATGCCGGCATTCTGACTCACAACATGCCTAACAACATCCACTTTTCAAACCAATATTAATAAAATATAATATGTTCTTGTTTAATATAGTTTTATTCCTAAAGTAATCTCAGATTAGGATTTTCCCAATGTACAGGATGTCTTTGTCTCGCTGTTGGCTATACTTTCTTGCCTTTTGAACCATCGTTGAGACTAGGGAAGTTGGAACTCAGTAGTGCAGAATTATAAATCATAACACATGCCAAGAACAGCAAAAAAAGAGAAAAAAAGGTGTTGTAGTTCAGGGCGACCTCAGTGCTTTTGCTCCCTGAAGAGTGTGGATCTGTGGTACTGCCATGCTGCAGCCAAGAACACATTTCAGTTTCCCCCCTGCTTTGATGTTGACAGGGTGTACACAAATACTGAGGTGACCAAAGGATGAGTCATGTTGTATTTCAGGTCAGTGCTGATGCTGAGAGTGAGTGAGAAAAGGATGTCACCAGTGTATTTGTCTCTGAGTGACCTAAAAAGCTCTCTACCCTCATACAAAAATAATCACACCTACAGGAGGGTTCAAACTTTTATATGTTTATTTAAAGATTTATCCTGGGAAAAAAAGCTTTCTTGAGTATTGAGATGAGTATGAGGTCAAGTTCAAATTCTTAAAGCTAGCAAAGGTTTCATACTGATTTAATGGAAGTTTGATATGTCAAAGTTTAAATGTGTAGGAAGATTGGAAAATGACTGTAAATGATTCATATTTCAGCTTTTAAATGTATTTCTTTCAAAATATCATTGTGCCAGTTTATTTTGTGAAAAGATGTACAAGAGACCTCCCTGCTTAGAAAAAGCATTGCAATGTACAGCCATTGCAGTGTAAAGACAATTGAGGATCTGTTGTAACTGCGCTGATGTCAACTTGGAGCGATGGAATATCAATAGGCGAATCTCTCTGCCTTGACACTAATGGTCTAATTCACTCTAGGTTGTCTTAATCTTAATTCAGATCTCTCCCACACTGAGTTCATTTGCAATTTAACTGCATTTCTTTGAACTACATGCCAATGCAAGAGGAAGCAGGGAATTTGTTTGCAGTTGTGGTTTCTTTAGCCCTGTGTCAATACAAATGTTTAGGTAATTTCAAAGTTCATGCACACTTTCCTAAGACCTATAGCTATCCATGGTAACACTTGAATACCTTCTGAATTATCTGACTAGATGGTTCTCTGGATGTATGAGTTATGGTTGCAGGAATAACATCATGCCAGTAGTCTCACAGAGTATATATTAAAACTGACATATGTTTGATTCAACAGAATGAGTGTTATTTTTAGCACTCAAATAAAGTTTATACTTTTTGGGCAAAAATACTTTTTTTTTTAAAAATATTTATCAGATGACATAATTTCTATATGTTTTGTGTACAGCTTTGCCTCCAAGCTATCCTTTAGTTCTTTTCAAAGTTAATTCACACCTTCCTTCTAGCTGTTTATTTTAAAAACAAATTCAGACAAAATCATACAAAATAAATAAACAGCAAAAAAAAAAAACTGGCAGTTTTAAGGCAATCACTCATTGTTTATCTTCATATAACCACATTAGGATGGAAATACATTGTGCCTTGTTGGGAGTACAAAGCTGATTTTGATAGAATCAGATAGATGGATGGCTTCATGTCCATTTTTCAGTTCATTACTCTGTATTTTGAGTGTCTTATTACCTTTGGGAGCATATCTCTGCTAGTTACTCGATTACCAAAGTTTCTGTCACAAGTCTTTGATTTGGGGTTGCTTTTTTTGGGAGAAATTATTATTATCACTTTTGTTCTCAATGTGCAGTGCATTTCTTGTTTGTTGAAATGGAATTCTCATGGATCCATCATTTTGCCCATGTCTCAGACATACATTTTTTCACAGTTGGATTTTTTTTTGTATAAAAATTAAGCCAATATCAGTACCACTAAACAATAGAATGTTTTTACCTGATTTTGGCTTAATTATTATACAAGTGGCCATCTTGTGTTTCTGGTGTCCTGCATGCTTATTATAGGTCATTTATGTAAAGGAACGTGAGGACTGGGTAGAACCTGCATTTCTGCTAAGGGTAACCCAAGGGTCAGAGAC
>JAFBMS010001328.1:0-43085 GCA_019788955.1 Albula glossodonta | reverse complement strand
ATAAAACATGCACACATACTCTCATGTACAGTACAAACACAAATTCTGTTATATTCTCGCTTCAAAATTTGCAAGCACACACAGGTTCTGATGCACACAGGCATTACACTCTGTGCTACCCTGAGCTGAACTGTGTGTCTGTCTGTCTGTCCATCTCCAGGTGGACCCCAACCCCCAGCCATTCTACATGAGGCCCCGCTGCATGACGTGTTGAAGGCGCGTGGCGCACTGAGCTGACCCGATTCGAATCCCAACCAGGATTCTGCTTTATCGAAAACTAGAAGGCCCGAACCTCGCCTTTCTCACCTGAGAGAGGAATGGATGGAGAGACTCTTGCAACGAGTCCCTCTGGCTCGTAAAACCATGTGAAAACGGGGGGAAAATGGACACTCCTCCATAGACCTGCCATAGTGACTGTCTGTAGGGGGTTTGCGGACACATGGACACAGCAAGGAGACGACTTACCCTCGGAAACACCATCTGTAGATGGAAAACATTTTACTCAGTCTCTCTCTTTAAACATTGAGGCCTAGTTTTCGCTCAACAGCCTTGCTCATACCATGTTTTCAAATAAGCAGCCCTGCCCCTGCAGAGCAAAGCTTTTCTCTGTAATGCCATTTCCAGACTAGTCTCTACGTTAAACTCTCCATCTCTAATACAGCATCAGCATAACGTATAACCTTTCTGGCACCTATGTTTCCCACGATGCACTTGGTGTCAACAGATTTGTTAATAGGTCTGATTTGTGTAGGCAGTTTGGTTTAATCTCTGATACCCACTGGTATTGTAAGATAAGAACAACTAACTTCCCTTTATTTTTGAATCGCTGCCCTCCAAGTTAGGCAACATTAGAGTGGGGAGTTGTCGGACTCATTGAGAGTTTGACAAATAAGGCTCATACAAAGTTAATATGAGCACAGGGTGCACTTATTCTTGGCATTTGGGCTGCAGCAGAGACTAAGGACATCTTGAGTTTATGGTATATTACCCGGTATGAGAACTGTGGCAAACGTCTGGTGTTTCTGGAGCACTTTCTGAATGGAGAGCTGCATGCTACTAAGAAGATGTGCACGTGTGTGGGAGCTGAACATGGGAGCATGGAGACACTGGTGGAGAGCCCCCTTCCCCCCCCACCTGCTGTTTGGACAGTAAGTGACCACCTTCGGACCTAGCAGGTGGGGGTTTAACTGAATACAGGTGCCTTCCTTTAAATTCAGTGTACCTAGCGGTGTGGTGCAGAGTAGCCCCACTCAAGCTACAACTTTACACCTGGAGCCACCACCTGTAGGCTTGGCGGAGGTGTGCGTGAGCACGCAAAGGTGCTACCTGTCTCTCATCCGGTTAGCCACAGCAGGTTTTGAATTTTACCGAATGAATTAACTTTTTTTTTATGAATCACAAGAAACGTGTGAACATAAAGTCGAGTAATTCTAGTGGATTGCAACTTGAATCAAAATAAGCGTGATTAAAGACATTTTGAAGTGAGATTTGTCACCCAGAACTAATCAGAATCACCTCAGTCTGTTCTGGTTGGCTAGAGCAGCATGTTAAGATGAAGATGTAATTTAGGCCAATCACTGTGACCTTTCTTTGCAATGAGGCGGGATGTACTGTGACTACTGCCAAGGCGTCATAGACAAGCTTGTTATTCAATTGCTCATTTGCCTGTGGTACCTTCTTACAGGGGCGTCACCAGACCCTATTTCCTGGGGCACGTGCCCCAGTAATAATTTGTTGTGCCCCAGTAAATGATCATGAAAAATGACTGTATCATAAATTGCAATTGTGAGGATGTGGGCACTGGGGGCCTGTGCCCCAGTAGTGCTAAAAGTCTAGCAACATCCCTGCCTTCTGCCATTTGTTTTTCAGCAGAAATCCAATTTGTGTGTAAGACGACAAAGATTCCACAACTCAGAGTGTAATGATTTTTGGCCTATAAAGGAATACTTTGAGGAAAAATTCCGTTTAATGATATTTGGATAAACAATGTCACATTTGTGTATTAATGCCTTTAAAACCAAGCATCGGGCTATCACTGGTGCTATGCTACTGAACATTCCAGTTTTTTTGTGGGTTTTCCAGATACTGAAGTATGAATTCTGTAATGAGTACGACAGTGCTTGCTTCTTGTATGCTTTTACTGTTGCATTTTTTTTCTCTTGACGAATATTGTAGTGTAAATGTAATTTTTTTTTTCAATAAAAGATGTATACATTTATCATGGGTATTTTCGATTGTGTAGTAGGACTAGAGGATGTGGTCCCTCACTGACCTCAAAGAATATTTTTCATTTTACGTACTTTTGAAAAGAGGAGAAACTCCTATTTCTGTCCCTGACGTTCATTCTCAACTTGTAGATGTAGATTTTGAGATTCGCTTAATTTGGCATTAACAAGTGATGGCAATTTGTCAAATCTCCCAGGTTTAGATGACATTAAAATAAAAACCTTTTACACTTCACTCCTAAAAATAATACAAATATTTTTATGATTAGCAACCTCATTGCCAGACGCTAGGGTAGGTAGTTTGTGGTAAGTCTAAAATTAAGACTGAATACTCAGTCGAGCCAAAACTTAACGTTAGCCAGGTAGCTATAAATAGAGAGGTCGGTTTCACCGTGCTGCTATTTCCTGCTGTAAAATCATGAGAAGATAAATTTGCCAGATTTCAATTGGCTCCCTGAGAATTTATTCAATCTACAGCCTTCTCATCAAGCTAGTAAGGCAGCTAACTTTATCGACAGTACATTCAACAAACAGGTGATGTTACCTGTTCAGTGCAGGTGAGCTTATGCAAACTCAGGGCTTTGAAGCCTATCTATTGGAGTAGTTCTAGCCGAAGTGAATGCCCCAGCTTTACTCCTCTGGGGTTCCGTCGCTATAAGCTAATGTCGAGCCAGCCATTTGCTTGTTGCATTGGTTATCTCATGTTAGCTTAGCTACTGCTATGGACTGGGTCTATGATAAGCAAGCGTCTTGCTTTACCAGGCTGCTAGCTCTAACATGTCACCGGAAAGAATATTTTGCCAAAATGACCCCCAATTGAGAACTGCTGAGATCCTACTGGAGATGGGATCAACTAGGGGTACGTACTCATACTTCTGTAATTACAATATGTTTATTTCATCACTGTTTATTTCATAAAAATATTAATGAGAAAATCCCACACACTTTCCCTTCATGCAAACCTTGAGCATCAGCACACACACACTTTAAGTAAGTCATTTATCATCTTAGCAACCAAGCTCCTTCCCATGGAACTTCCACAGAGTGTAATGAATGCAAAGTAGATATATATTTTTTCTCTTTTTAGATATGGAAGATTAATGTTTAGATATGGAATTCCTGTACTGTTCTGAAAAATGGGTAAATCAATTGCTCCACAATAAGTTAAGTAAATGCTACAAGTCTTCATTGTTTAGAGAAAATAGCACAATTACAACTTTGAAAAATAGTATCTTATTTTTAACACTCATTGTGATTGACTTGTTGTCATGGGGCACTGTCACCAACATGAGTAGGCAATCTTGTTGCACATATGTTATCATGAGTTTACTGCTTCATATGGTACCCTGAGTTCTTTCCATACAGATCCATACAGAGGATGTTGAATATTATAGCCTCCCTTCCATGGTAAACACTGGAAGAACCTCCCATGTTTATATTTAAGTAATGTTTTCTGCTGTCGCTATATTTTGGACAGACTAGTAATTTTATGCAATGGTATAGTAAGTGAATTTATGTATGACCATTTATGCAATCCTTATGATTTTCATAAACATTGAGAGTGTGTGTGTGTGTGTGTGTGTGTGTGTGTGTGTGTGTGTGTGTGTTTTGTGTGAGGTGCATGTTTGTGAGGATGTGTGAGTGTATGTATATGTGTGCATGCATGTCTCTCTGTGTAAGTCTGTGTATGTATGTGGCAATAAAACGGACCCTTTTCAGGCCTCTGATTGGCTCACACAGTAGAGATACCTGTTTTTGGTGCAGCAGTGAATCATGGGTATGGGGGCTTGATTCCCAGCCATGACATCATTGGCTACATCCAATGTACAGAGTCTTTCATTGGCTGAGCCTCGCTGGGGAGAGAATGGGCCAAGGTGGTTAAAACAACCATCAGTTACTACAATGGTCTGACAAGTACGGGGTGACGTAAAATGTCCAGCAATCTCTCTCTTTTGCTCAACATTTGCTCATAGCGGTGTGTGCATGTGTGTGTTAGACTGTGTGTGTATGTACAGAGAGGGTTTACCTTACAATACCATATACAGAGAGGGCAAGACACCACTGGAACTCCAAAACAACTTCCCAAAAAAGACAGTGGTTTGAGAGGACTGGAAAAACGAGGGCAGGCAGTCAAATCAATGCCCAGTGCCCTCTGCACAACAACCTAAAAATACCATGGATGGCAGGAAAACACAGATCTGGGCTCCTCTCAGGGAACAACGGGAAACCACACTGGTCCCTCCCCGCTTCCTTTCATACAAAAAACAGATGGCCGTCATTCTTCCTCTAACCATCAGGGTTTTTCCACAGGCTGCCGTGCACTAGGGACCTGCGTTTAACTGCCCCGCACACTCCAGGGTGCTCATGGGATAATACTCCACACAACAGTTGGCTTCGTTGGTGTCCGGTGTCCGGTGTGGTGCTTCACCTCACTTGTCAGGCCCTTGTCTCCCACAGCACCTGCACAGGTGTGAAAGTTGTGACCGACTTTCCTGCACTTCTCTTCCAACTCTTTCCACAATGTTAACGTTTCCAGAACATTCAGAAACATCAGCACCTTTCTCCAAATCATGTCCAGCCAAGAGCTTGTACTCTGATTTTCTCTGCTGCTGCTGTAACCTGATATTCACGTTACTAGTCAGAGTATGTGCTGAACTAACTTATAACTCTGATGTGGTGTAACTCTTCCCAGCCCTGCACAATAAAGTGGAAACTGAGTGACAGGTGTTCATGAGCCAAAGAATTTAACCATCATAAATCAGACCACATCAACTTGGCCACTTACATTACAGTAATAGGGCCACCAAAGCAGTACTAACCAGGAGTCCCACAGAACAATTGGTTCTGTAATCACTGCATGAGGGAGGGTTTCAGTTGGCAGGATTTTCCTTTAGTAACCATTCTGACTGAACAGCAGCCAGCAAGCATTTTCACAACACTTCGACAAATTGTATTTAGGTTCCATTTAAACTTGTACACAACATTAGAATTTCAATGTTATTTCAACATTGAAACATCTCTGCAGGTTTTTGAAATATACATGTATAAAAGAACATTGAAAATTTGTATGTAATATAAAATTTAATATAAAATTACAAGTATTAATTTCCTTTTTGGACATAAATATTCACACAGTTTGTTTGTAATCCACTTCTTAGTAAATTTAAATGGAAAATAGCCTATGGCTAAATCAGTATTGTTTAGCCGAGAAAAAAGTGATATTTAAATTCAAATTTAAATTTAAATTACCCCTGCTTTTAGGAAATGCTTAAGGGGAGATTAGCATTTGGCAACACTAGGTCCGTTTTTTGCTTGAGAAGAGCAGGAGAGGTGAGTTGCTCTTGCATGTGATTGGTTAACTAATGTCCCTCATCGTATTACAGCGGGGATGCGGACCTGAAAAGTTGGAAAACACCAGCTCCCGCTTTAGCAAAACCATGAGCTCGATGCAGCCCGACGCTCCGCTGCGCCCATTTTAGATCTGCTCAGTCATGTTCTCATTATTTATGTCCCTATGAGCCTGCTAACACACCTCTGTCCTATTCGTGGTGAGCATTTTCCCCAAATAGTGAGACTGGCGTCTAAATTCAGCATTAAAAGCATGACAGAGCTCAAAATTTCATTGGTAATCTCAGAGCAATCAATGTATTTTCACGGATGTTGATGTAGGAGCCAGGACTTCTATAGCTCAGAGTGTCCCGGACCTTTTCCAACTACATTAAATGGTTACATGGTACATGACTGGGACCCCTGAGGTTGCTGGTTCAAGTCCCAGTCTAGCCACAGCAAGAACACCATCGCTGTTGGGCCCTTGAGCAAGGCCCTTAACCCCACATTGCTCCCAGGGGAGATTGGCCCTTGTTTAGTCTATCAACTGTAAGCCGCTTTTGATAAAAGCTTCAGCTAAAAATGACAGTAATGTAATGTAACACCATAATCCAGCACAAAATATATCCAAAATATTCAGTACAAAGATGCAATGTTTTTATGTTTTGAAATCATGGGAACGCTATTGTAATGTTTTTAAAACTCTTTTCGTGTTTTTACTCTTTTAATGTTTTATTTATTTTTTAAATTTAGCATTTTAATTTTGAGGCTATGAAACGAAGATCAAACCGACCACTTTACTGAAGCTGCATATCACAGCCCATACAAATAAAAAAATGCTGCAATTCCGGCACAGAAAACAGGGCTCGAAAACGTGAAAGAGGACACTTTCATATAAATAAAAACCAACCTCCTGAAATTTTACTGCGATAGTTCGTTAAGGTTTAACCATCTTAGTGAGAAACGAGTAGTTGATACGTTTATACGTAATACGGTAGTTGATGAGACATCTATGTATACTCAACTACCGTATTATTCACATCACATCACACTTCTCGTATTATTCAGCAGTCTTGAGGCAGGGGATAGAGCTGAGGGTGAAACCCCATCTCTCTGAGGCCCTGCATAGGTTATTTTTATGCCCTGTCTGCGAGAGACACCCTGGTGTGACACTGGACAGAGAGGGCTCACTTTGCGTCTTTGCAGACACACCTTTCTCTTACGTTCGATCATCCCCCACAGAAGGAAAGCTGCGCAGAGTATTACAGCACATCTCTGAAAGCTATGTAAAGCATTAAAGCCATTTATATTGTCTCCGACAAGCCCTAAAACACATTGAACAATACATGATAAATCTATTTTATAATTAGCTTTACAGGTTGTAAAATATTTCCATTTGTGCCAGATATTAGATTGTTTAAATTTCTATACGTTTTAAAGAATTACTTGTGTAATTCTTCTATTGTATACAATTTTAATCATATGGATGTACAATAACACGGATAATAAAGTAGAAATTATATGAATCATGCAGGATCACATCTTTTAACTTTTTGGCAATCGTCCAGTTTTAATGTTTGCGTCTTATGTGGACTGTAGACTATAATTTGACAGATAACCATGACAAAGGGAAGTGGGCTGGCGTATAATTCATAAGGATAGACCTAGCTAATTGCAGCTCTGCCAAAAACCAGTAGGTGCAAATGGCGGTGATGTGTGACTATATTTACCCCGCTGTTACTATTTTTGCGCCGTCTGAATGTTAAACTCGCGAGCAAGTGGCTGCGCAGTCAGACCGGCTTTTGCGCGTCAACTGACCAAGTGTATTCCCCCGTACGCTATGTTCCAGACGTCACACGGACCATATTTAGACTTGCATCGACCCAGGGTCTTACTTCAGCAAGGTATGAAGATGAGGAGAAGATCTGTTGATCCTTTTCCTCTACAGAAACTGAATGCCAATCTGAACAAACCAACTGCACTTCAGTAACCTTCACACTGTGTAGGTATACTGACTCTCATCTTTAAATGTATTCGTTTAGCAGGCGCCTTTATATCAAAAAATGCGCAAATAAAAAGGGTTAGCACAAGAGTAAGCGTAGACAGCATCACAGGCAGCGCAAAGTTCATCTAGGACAGCTGTACCAGACTGCAATTGCATACGTGGTTATGAAACCTGGTGGTCACTCATATTGCCGCTCAGTCTGCTCAGCAAACAACATGTACCAAGAGTGCCCTACTTACATGAAAAGAAATGTACGTAAACAAATCAATAGAAAAAAACCCTGCTGTGGGCTACTTTTAACTCAAAAATCATAATAGTAAAGGAATATACATTGGGATGTTGAAATGATACACAATATCAGAACAAAATGGGCTTGATGCAGTGCTGGATATTCTGTAGACAGTAGATAAATAGGCTTGATGCAGTGCTGGATACTCTGTAGACTGTAGGTAAATGGGCTTGATGCAGTGTTGGATACTCAGTAGACTGTAGGTAAATGGGCTTGATACATTGCTGGATACTCTGTAGACTGTAGGTAAATGGGCTTGATACAGTGCTGGATACTCTGTAGACTGTAGGTAAATAGGTTTGATGCAGTGCTGGATACTCTGTAGACTGTAGGTAAATGGGCTTGATGCAGTGCTGGATACTCTGTAGACTGTAGGTAAATGGTGAGCCTTGTCGGGCCAAATAGCCTGGAGATAACTGAGACACACAGGAGAGCACTGAGGTACACAGGCCCTACAGTGGTATACAGGAGAGTACTGCGGTACATAGAGGCCTACGGTGGTATACAGGAAAGTACTGTGGTACACAGGGGTCTACGGTGGTATACAAGAGTGTAAAGCCCCACATTGTCATGAGGATTCCACTGCTCATACCAGCTGTCATGCTACTCTCAGCTCACGTAACTTGCCGCTGCCTCCCACAAACCTTCAACAACATGAAATCGATGCTTGCGTCCGCGCGACCACATGCGCCGCCACATGCATTCAGTTACGCATTAGCGTAGCGGGGCAACCCATGATCTCTGATGTCAGAGTCCCAGCCCATCCCAGCCCGTCTACAGGACTGCAGTGAGCGTGTGCAGGGGGAAGCGGGGGCGGGGGATCCTATTTCACAGCTAAGGCGTATTCCATCATTCGAGGAGACGGAATGCGGCTGGGTGCTTGAGGGAAAGTTCACCCGGCTCTCTTCAGCGACACTCGTTTAGAAGCTGGGAGCAAGTCGGCACATGCCGGTTTAAACCGGTTCCCGCTACTCCCATCAGAGACATATAAATAGAGGTCAGGACTCCGACTGACATCGGTCATCCTGTTATGTGTGTGTCAGAGAGAAAAAGTGAGACACAGTCTCACAGATACAGAGTTACCAAAAGTATAGTTGTTAAAAGAGCTCCAGAGCTTTCCAGATAAATTTGGGGGGGAGGGGGGGGGGGTGAGGTTGAGGTTTTGTACACTTGTGCAACCTGGGGCTAAAGCATTAATCAGGCATAAGGGACAGCTGATGGAAAATTTGTGTGGAAAAATATGTGTGATTCAGGTCCATACACTCACTATGGCGTATGTGGTGTTTATCGATTTAGAGGAACTAGTTGTTTGCCACTGTGTACAACGGAGAAGTTTCCCCACAGCAAAATGTCTCTGACTGTTCCTCAGAACACTACGGCTATGCATAGCTTAATGTTGTTTGTAATCAGTTTTCATAAAATATCACATTTTCATTTTCCTGCATTGTCTCAGAGGCCACAGGTATGACACCTGAAGCTATCGCGTTCAACTTCCATGAGTGGTCATGATGACGGATTACATCACAGTGACGATCATGTCACATGACCTCATGGGTCAGATAGCAATCGAAAAAGAATAGTGGGTTATCATTAAGTCATTATTACAACTTTTATTATCTACACATTTTATAAAAACGTGCCTAATTTTCACCAAACTTGAAAGACTTCCACAAACTTGCTGTCAAAGCTCCACGTCAAGACCATGTTCTCAAATTTTAATTTTAACATAAAAACAACACACATATGCACCGTGGGAATAAAAACTATTGAGAACCAGTTGCACACTGATATGATTAATATAAAAAAACTGTTACCACTATGAATATCTGTACTTATACGAAAGCTTGTGCTTTTGATTTTTCACTGTTATACACAATTCCTGTGTACAGTATCATGTTGTAACTGATAATGTTTCTATGTGTGATAAAATATAAAACAAACACAGCTGAAATAATTACTTTAAAACAACAAAAACTGTGAACAATTCAACAAATGCCAGTAGGTAAGTCATAAAATAGGTCTACTGTAGCACACTGTAAAATAGATTCCCTTGAAAATAAGAATGAATTATTTTTCTTACTAATTTTGTGTGATTATATGTCTTACCTTAAGCACATAAATTGCATAAATTTTCTGAATCAAAAGCAAAAACAAAGGACATTCATATAGTTTTTAGGAACATAACTCCCTCGGTTGGCGGGGGATTACTATATTACTGAGGACAGGTGTTGGAAATGATTTTGCTCGGTCCGCAGTGGTGAGGCAGCAGATGCAAGTCTGAGAGCGCCCTCTAGTGTCTGTGTTGAGCATTGCAACGAGGAAGGACAAAAAAGAGCCAATTGTACAATTTTTAAAAATGCCATTCAATGTCTTACGTGATCACACCGCTTGTACTGTCCATGGGTACAACCGACATTTATAATGCTAGAAAGAAGCTAAAGATAAAACACTATCATCCTTGGGTGGGCTCTTACTGCAGACTTTCCAGTTCATAGCCGATAGCGTTTCGTAACTTTGAATAAAGTGCGTTGGCTGCCAAGTTCAACCGGAAAGATTTTTCTGTCAAGTTCAGGGAGATGTGTTGCGATGTAAGCCAGCACACTTGTTGTGGTGCTTGAAAATTTCATTTCATATTTACTCGTGTGGTTCTTATCAGGAATAGTCTCAGTATCTTTGGTGCGAAAGCCAAAGTCTGCCACGGCGACGCTTGCTCTGAGTGCAGCCTCTGGCGGATATATCTCAGTAGCTTCTGCAATCTTCATGCAACCAACACAACGAAAGCTAAGCTCGTTCCTACTGAAGATCATCAAGATGTATGATCATCATACCATCTCTGGCTGCACAATGCAAGCGCGTTCAAAAGCTGTTGCTTCCCTATACGAAGATAAAAGGTATACAAAGATATACGAAGTCTAATCCAAATCTGAGACCTAGTTTAAAGGGAGAATTATTTTTTCCCAGGGGAATATTGGTGATTGGTGTCTATATCTAATAAGTGAATGAAATAATGGTGTAAAAAAACATGTTTTATGGTTGCTTGGGTTTCTGTAGTCTTATAATGTATATATATATATATTTATACATTTAACTGATCATCCTGTGACACAGCCACAAATAGGAGATCATATGGACATATGCATGCACTCCACTGGTCACATAGGGGTTTTTGTGCTCAGTTGAGGGACAGTAAGGGGGGTCTGACTTCATCCTATATAGGATCCACTGTATAACTTTAGCTAGTTTTGAGTGACCTGACAATGTTTCTTTTTTGTGTTTTCTTTTGATATCAGTTTTTTTTCTTGGTTTGTTTGATGGATTGTATTTTTTTGTCATGTAGTGTAAAAAGGACTTTTCATTTGATAGAAAAAGAGGGTCTTCCTGTGGGGAGGAGACAGGAAGTGGAAAAAGATACCTACCTGGGTTAGACAGGCAAACCAAGGAGGCTAACCAAGACAGGCTAACCTGAAAGGCTAACAAGGGGCTGGAGAATTCCTGTTTGGGGCCTGATGCCAGTCCCACTGAATTGGTTGCTTCTCTCTTACTGGACCCTTTGATACGTTGGATTACCTTGGCCAAATTGGATGCTGTGGATTCAACTACTGAGCCCAGAGAAGAGGACATTTTTTGGGTGAGACCAAACCTTTGTTTTTGCGTTGTTTGGTGGATTACCAGAGCCTCACTTGGGAATGTGTGAGTTCTTCCCTCCTTTTTTTTTTGATACCAATGGACAATTCATTGGACTATTATTTAAGTTAATATTGAATTAAGATTGACTGTTTGGAAAGGTTTTTTTTGTTGGGTGTTGCATCACTAAAAAAGGAATTGATTTAAGTTGCCTCGTTATTCATTTTTGTTTGTCACATATTCAGTGTCCTGGATCTTGTGGTGACGGTTGGTTTTTTTTTGTTAAAGGGCCAATTTGTTACAATCCGACACCATTTGGTGAGAGAAATATGCAATAAAAGAGGTCATCAAGAGGCACATACGTCTTCATGGCACTGTATGCTGGATTTTGTTATTGCAATTGTTTTTCTTCTTCCTTTATTTCCATCCCAAGCCAAATTTAGCCTCCTTCAGAGGCCCTTCTCTCAGGTGGAGTCTGTGAACACGACTCATTTTAATTCAATTTAATATGCATGTCACATAATATGCATATCAGGGGATAAGATATAGTTACTTCCTTAATACAGATATATTAAGAAGCACCTATGATTGGTGAACTGGTAAAGATTACTATATAATGTTGTACAATGACGCGAGTATTACGTGCAGATCAAAAGAATATTTAAGGGAAGATTAAAAGTTTAGAAGGATGTAAAACTTCATATGGTCTGACTTGTAATTATGTCAGCTCAAGTAGGTGTTTAGTTTCTACAACTTGAATTGCCCTGTTAGTACCACTAAACACATGTATTGATTTAACTTGAAGTATCAAGTTTGAAAAACTGTTCATAACGTTCAGATAAGTCTCCGGGATTTACTGTGAATTAAAAAATGGATTTACAAAGAACTGGAAACCGGTAGCTCATCTGATTCAAGATATAAAGGCAACCAGGTTACTTATCTTTTAAGGTGAGTGATCCTGTAATTTTTTTAACAGCGTAGGGCTACTCTGCATTCAGAAAGGCTTCAGTCCTCAGAATACTGTCATACAAGTTCTGAACTGTGAGTAGAGGGACACTGGACCCTTCTCCAAGCTGGAAAGCCTGTCCAACGGTTCCAGGGTACCCAAACCTTATCTTGCTACACCCTTTTGTTTCAAATGCAAATATTTGGATACCTTCTCTTGAAATATAATGCCATTGGATTCAATGAGATCACAGAATAAATAGTTTTAAATTTGTGGTTTATTGAATACTTCTCTTTTAATTGTGACTCTTTTGGTAACTATAGGGCTCACAGGGTAAAGTGTTCATCTGGCAGCCCTGAGGTTGAGTGTTTAAATTCCAGTCTCACCATTACCGGCCATGAGAGGTGCAAATCAGTGAAGCAGGAATAGGCCCAGCTTCATGGGGGATGGTAGGGTGTAGGCTGGTTATAGTTTGTTAGCTCATTGCTCTCTAGTGACCACTCCTGAGGCATGAACTGAATATACACTCACTGTGTAATCTTCCAGTGGCACTGGCATTGCTTCTTTCCGGGCTGCAGGCACCCCACCAATCACACACTGATTCAGGCCCTCAGAGGATTACACAGTCAGCATAAATTTGGTTCACTCCCCTGGAGTGGTCACTAGTGAATGATACACGAATAAACTTTAACCAGCCTACATCCCAACCATGCACAGTGAGGTTACCAATGTGCACCTCTGGCCAGTAATGGCAAGGCTGGGATTCAAACCCCCATCCTTGGGGCTCCAAGGCAAACATTTTACCTTGCGAGTCACTCGCAGGCCAATTAGGTTTGTTCCAATTACAATTTTTGAGACACACCTCTTTAAACTTCAAATTTAGACCAGTGGTTCTCAAATTGGCTCCTGGGGGGGTCCTCTGTGTGCACAGGCTTTTGTCATTTCTAATTTCTAAGCTCTCACTTCTTTCCACCAACAATTACAAACTGCCTGTGTCATCAGAGGATGACAAAGTCAGCATGTACTTGGTTTGTGTTTCCCTTGACTATCAATAATTACATTTCAGATATCCTTAAACTCTTTTCAATGAGTCAGATTATCAATTCAATTCAAGATAGGTGCATTTACAATCCGAGTAGTAAGGATGACAATTCAAGAAATCTGCAAATGCATTTTGACTCGTCATGATACCCAAGATATCAACAATGGCGTTATAGATATTGTTATTTGACTCGATACACATGAATGATAATTGGAGATATCTGTACTTACCTGTATCTGTATTAATTTGTCAAAATGGCGTTTTGGCCATTCACTTCTGAACATTTCATAGATGTGTTAGCAAACCAGCACATTTTACAAGTGAAATTATTAAGGAATTGAATAATTAAAAAGGAACTAAAGATATCTCCAATTATCATTGTATGTTTGACAAGTCAAATAATGATCTCTGTAACACCGCTGTAGTTATCTTAAAAGGTATTATGACAAGGGAAAATGCATCTGTAGATATCCTGAACTTTCATCCTTACTAATTAGACTGTAAATGCATATATCTTGAATTATTATTCAAGATATTCTAATTCAATTAAGACTGTAAATGCATACTGTAACAAGCTGTTAGTTCTTAATTGAATAAGAATATCTTCTTCAATTAAGAAGGAGCTGCTTGATAAAGTTTGGGGGATGGAGCTGTGGTTGGAATAAAAACCAGTGCTCTCAGGGGTTCCCCAGGGGTGAGTCTGAGAACCACTGGATTAGAGCATGCTCCACGGCAAGATTCCTCTTCACAGAGCAGGACGTCTAATCACCATAGTTTTACACATTTTCCAGAGGGAATCGAAAAACCAGAAAAACCCTCGGCCAATATGGGAAAAACTGGAAAATTATTCCCTGACCCCTTTAAAAGGCGATCGAGTTGAACTCCTGGAAAATGCAGGTGATGGGTGAATGAGGTGTGTCTACAGCCGCCACCCGACCCCGCATCCTATAATCCTGCCGTCCCGCGCTGCTCTGGCCTGCGTCTGTCCTGCCATGGCCTCCATCCTCATGTGGTTCTGCAAAAATGAAGACATTTGAAAATCAGCAGACTTTGCATGACAATATGGGTTTACAAATATCTGACCTTGGATGTCAATCTGTCTGTCTTTTGTTGTATGATTTTTCGCCAAATATTCAGGTTATGGCAGTTTTCACACAGAAAAATATTATTTCATGGTGAAACCACAGAAATAAATAAATTAATTTTTGCATATTCACAATTTCAAATTACGTTGGCCTAAGTGTCTGTTTTAAGCCTTACTGGTTAACTGGTTACTGGTCTTTTACGTATCGGCTGCACCTATGGTCTCAATGACGTAAATTATGACAGAGTGTACAGGGCATGATTTGACATATACCTAATTATATAAATAATGTGCATATTCATTCATGATTTTATGCCTCTCAATTTCACCTGATTAGATGGGCCTGGCTGTTTTACTTTGGCTGTTTTCATCCTTTGCTAATTCATTCCAATTGCACGGTGACCAAAACATTTTTTCTTGTTTTCTTGAGCCATCTCTTTCTCTGAATCATCGTCTTCAACACTGCTCTCCTCCTCCGCCATGAGAGGGTTATATTCTTTCGTTCCCCCCCTCTCCTCCTCACTGTCCTCATCAGTGAGAGGTGTGCTCTTTCTCCATGAGCTGGCCTCTCTCCACTGTGTCCTCCTCTCTCTCTGTGGTGGTACTCTGTTCCCCTCTCTCAACAGTGACGCTCTCTCTTCCTGAGGTTGCCCATACTAGTGAGCACCACAGTGACAACAGACTTGCCCTTCTGGACCTTTCGCCCTCCTTCTTCTCTCTCTCCTCATCGCTGTTCTCACTGTCAGTGAGGAAGGGTCTGAACTCTTTCTCCGTAACGCTCTTCAGTCCTTCTTCACTGCTCTTCTCCCTCTCAGTCCGATCGGGCGCTGTGCTTGCCTTTGGGCTCTCTTTTTTCACAGCCTCATACCTAAGCAGGGATAACAGACCCCTTCTCTTTTTCTTCTCCTGTTCTTTCTCCACCTTCTTCTCTACTTCCATCTCTCCAATACTGCTCTCGCCTTCCATTGTGAATGGAGTCTCCTCTTTCTCCATCTCTCTCTCCATGTCTTTTTCAGTTCTTTCCTCAATCAACAGGGCCCTGACCTCTGTCTGATCAGTCCAGTCGGCTCTCACTTCCTCCATGCTGCCTTTTCCCCCAGTTATCTTCTTTTTCCAGTTTGGGAGGGACCTAAAACCCATTCTCTTCTTCTCCTGTTTTTGTTCCTCCGCCACTTCCTCTTCTTTAATCTTTCTCTCTATCTGTGCACTCTCTTCACCTCCTTCTTCCTCTGTGCTCCCTTTTCCCCCAGTTATCTTCTTTCTCCAATTTGGGAGGGACCTAAAACCCATTCTCTTCTTCTCCTGTTTTTGTTCCTCCACCACTTTCTCTTCTTTAATCTCTCTCCCTATCTGTGCACTCTCTTCACCTCCTTCATCCTCTGTGCTCCCTTTTCCTCCAGTTGTCTTCTTTTTCCAATTTGGGAGGGACCTAAAACCCATTCTCTTCTTCTCCTGTTTTTGTTCCTCCACCACTTCCTCTTCCTTAATCTTTCTCTCTATCTGTACGTTCTCTTCTCCTTCTTTGTGCTCTGTGCTCCCTTTTCCTCCAGTTGTCTTCCTTTTCCAATTTGGGAGGGACCTAAAACCCATTCTCTTCTTCTCCTGTTTTTCTTTCTCCACCACTTCCTCTTCTTTAATCTTTCTCTCTATCTGTGCACTCTCTTCAACTCCTTCTTCCTCTGTGCTGCCTTTTCCCCCAGTTATCTTCTTTTTCCAATTTGGGAGGGACCTAAAACCCATTCTCTTCTTCTCCTGTTTTTCTTTCTCCACCACTTTCTCTTCTTTAATCTTTCCTTCTGTCTGTGCGTTCTCTTCTCCTTCTTCATGCTCTGTGTTCCCTTTCCCTCCAGTTGTCTTCCTTTTCCAATTTGGGAGGGACCTAAAACCCATTCTCTTCTTCTCCTGTTTTTCTTTCTCCACCACTTCCTCTTCTTTAATCTTTCTCTCTATCTGTGCACTCTCTTCAACTCCTTCTTCCTCTGTGCTGCCTTTTCCCCCAGTTATCTTCTTTCTCCAATTTGGGAGGGACCTAAAACCCATTCTCTTCTTCTCCTGTTTTTGTTCCTCCATCACTTTCTCTTCTTTAATCTCTCTCCCTGTCTGTGCACTCTCTTCACCTCCTTCATCCTCTGTGCTCCCTTTTCCTCCAGTTGTCTTCTTTTTCCAATTTGGGAGGGACCTAAAACCCATTCTCTTCTTCTCCTGTTTTTCTTTCTCCACCACTTTCTCTTCCTTAATCTTTCCTTCTGTCTGTGCGTTCTCTTCACCTCCTTCTTTCTCTGTGCTCCCTTTCCCCCCAGTTATCTTCTTTTTCCAATTTGGGAGGGACCTAAAACCCATTCTCTTTTTCTCCTGTTTTTCTTTCACCCCCATTTTCTTTGCCTTAATCTCCTCATCCATATTCTCTTTTTTCATTGTGGAGTGAGTCTTCTCTTCCTCAGGCTCTCTCTCGTTGCTCTCCTTCACCAGTGGGGTCCCAATCATCTCATTCGCCTCTATCAATAAGTCAAGGGTTGTCCTCAGTTCCCTCAGCCGTCCCTTCAGTTTAGCTACTTTAACTTCATGCTTGCATTGGAGGTCCTCCTCCATCAGATCCATGGCTTTCCTCCATTCCTCCCTCTCTCTGCTGAATTCCTGCTCTCTGTTTGCTCTTTCTCTTTCCAGCCTGGTTATCTCTGCTTTCCTCTGCTCCTCCATCTCTTCGATCTTTCCTCTCAGAACAGAATTCTCCTCAAAGAGGGCTGCCTTCTCCTCCTCCCACTCCAGGCTCTGTCGTTGTATTTTCACTCTAATTTCCTCAAGTTCCCGTTTCTCCTTCCTCCTCTCCATCTCCTGGCGTCTGCATTCCGTGGCATTTAAAAAGTCCTCCATGTGACGCTGATGATCTTCTGGCACCTCATTGATCGTCTCCAGCCTGGGAGGTACCTTCCACCAAAGGTTCTTGGGTTTTTCATAAAACACATGAGACATAAGGTTAGTACGGGATTCATACTGGTTATAACTGCCTCCATGAGGTGGCAGTTACCTTTAACCTATCATTACTTTCAACCTGTTCCCAATTATCTTCCATGATTAATGATAAAACTATTCACAGAGTAATTAACACCAGCTGACATATACAGAGTAAATGATTACCAATTTCATTTTGTAATAGAATTGCTTTTCTTTGAAAACTAGAGTTATGTTTCTTATAGCCAATGACGTTTTTAGTCTGTCAGCAAATGTAAAATATCAGTTAGCCTATACAATAAAATGTAGGTAAAACAAATACTGCATGTCAGTAAAGAAAAATATTAGGTTGTCATTACAAAATTAAACTAGAAACTATTTACTCTATTTACATCAGTGGGTGTGGTAAATGAATTGTTTAGCATAGCTAATGTATGCTAATTGGGTTTAGTAATGTTTAGTATTACCAAGCTAGCTACTTAAAACCTTCCTTAAAGTTTTTCCTTACGTCAAGATAGAACAACTTTACTATTAGGTAACTCAGCATGTTAAATAAAGAAAAACTGAAGACCTTACCCCATACCAAGCCTTTGCGTCATCCATTTCTATCAGGTTTGTATCTTAAACCCATCAGTGAAATTATCCATAACCGTCGACATTCAGTAGCCGTTAGCAGGCCGGCAGCCGGTAGCGCACCGGCTACACTGACGGTAACGAACGCAAAATGCGCTTTATATAACGTTGCTCACCTTGAGAGCGTCGTGTCTTGTTACGTCACACAACAAATCTGACAGGGGTGTACTTTATTGAAAAACATGAATCTCATTAATGATGAGAAAAACGAGTTTTTGATTAATTATGAAGCCATATTTGGTATTAAATAAACGGATTATTCGATGAATATCCCCCCCCCCTTTCTATGATTTATGATATTGTTACGTTATAATAAAGGCTCAAGTAAAGCAACTTAAATTGTGTTAATTTAACTTTTTGCTTTAGCCAGTACAACTTGGCTGTTGTTTTTGATGTACAAATTGATGTACAATCAATTTGTGTTAAGTTAATTGAACTCAATCATATTTAGTTAACCTAATGTGTTGTCAGTAAATCCAACATAATATTGTTGTGGTAATGCAATATAATAATGTCATGTAGCTTTAAAGTAAGAATATTAAGTTATATTTACTTAATATGTGTTGTTAACATTAATAGTGGTTTGCTTTCCCTGTTTAAACAACACTTTTTTGTGGGACCGGATTAACTCAGTTAAGTAAAAACAAAAAAGAGTGCACGCAAAAAAAGAGACATTAAGTTTTCTTTTTTTTTTTTTTTCCTTTAAAATGTATATTTAGTATGGTAATGGTACAATTGATGCTGGAAAGATTAATTGTAAAAGATAAGTTTCTTTTGTTTTTTCTTTCCTGGTTTATGTTGACCCGGGAAGTACAATTAAAAAAAGTATACGTAGCTGTACGTAAGCGGGAAGTGGACAGAAGCAATGAGGAGTGACGTATGTAGCTAGCTGTGGTCGTGTCTACTGTGAGCCTCGAGTTTCATTGAGAACAAACACGAAAAACACACTTCAGAGACCGGGGAAAATAAAGTTACCAAACGAAAACCAACTTCACGTCCTGAGTGCCTTGAGGAGGGTAACATGAAAGTGGTGTTCCCGCCCTGTTTCAACGAAGTTCGGAAGATTTGCTTACACTAAAAGGAAGAGAAAATGGAGCTCGGTAGCGGGAGAGCTAGCTTGTGTACATCGCTGAAGAGCAAAGATAGAGCTAAAAAAAAAAAAAAGGGGGGGGGGGGGGGGGGGGGGGGGGTGTGCGTGTAGATCTAACCACATATGTAGCAAGCCTCACTCAAGCACCTAGGCCATATAGTTCACCTAAGCCACGTAGTACACGCACACCAGACCAGAGGCCTGCTGGTGCTGCTACAAATGCAAGGCGTCAACAGTGTGTACAGTCAAATCCAGAGGGAAGATGTGACCACTGTTACAAGTGTGGAAGCAGTGAGCATTGGGCAGCAGGTTGCCGAAGGAGAACTGTGACCACAGCAGCATCTAAGAAGATAGACATATGTATGTCAAATGATCAACATGTTCAGAGTTTCTTTCAGCAAGAGATGCCTCGTTCTGCTAAACAGGAAAAAGCAGCTAGTTTGGTTGGACACTGTTGTCTAGCTCAGTGCTCACTCGGGGGTGTAGGTACAGCACTTTGGGATACAGGGTCACAGGTTTCTGTTGTGGGCTCACAGTGGAAAAAAATACTTACCTGCCATAGAGATAAGACCAGTGGAAGAGTTGCTTGATGAGGGGGGGCTTAACCTAACTGCTGCAAATGGAGCCACCATGCCCAATGAAGGCTGGATAGAGGTTGCGTTGTGTTCATCTGGGAACATAGGATCAGATGACTGGCAGCTGCTAGTTCCAATTCTAGTGGCTGGCATCAAGCTAGAAAGACCAATCATTGGTTTTAACGTGATTGAAGACCAAGTCCAAAAAGATGCTGGGCAAAACTTTCACTCAACTAGCTTCGTTCAGACCCTGAGCTCTGGTTTAGAAGTAGGACATAAGAAAGCAAAAGTAGTTCTGTCAGTCTTAAAGAAGCAGAAGCATAGCAATGGCTCACACATGGCACGATTAGGCCAACAGCATGTAGTCATTCCAAAGCACAAGGTGGTCAATGTCAACTGTGGGCGACTGAACAAGAGTGCGGTGAGTGGATCACATGCTGTGCTTGAGCCGAATGAAGAAGCACCATGGCCTATGGGGGTAGAAGTTAAGGAACGAATGATTCGGCTTCCCTGTGAGAAAGGTGGTCATATAACGGGAGAAGTGGAGAATACTAGTGATGACAGCATTATCCTTCAAAGGTGAACGGTGCTGGGAATATTGGTGATTGTTGGTGTCTATTAAGTGAATGAAATAATGGCATAAAAAACCATGTTTTATGTTTGCTTGGGTTTCTGTAGTCTTATATATACAGTGGAACCTCGGCCCGCTAACGCCCCTACTCACGAACAAATCGGCCCATGAACATGCTTTCTGAACAAATTTTTTAAATGATTTTTTTAATGAAATTTTGTTTTACGATCAAATTTATTATGTTTTATTTTAGTATGAATGTATTTTTCTATAATTAAGGTTATCTTTAATTCCTTTCAGTATTTTTGCCACACATAACCCTATGAAAAAGTTTTAAAGTGTTTCTGGGGCTGGAGAACAGATTAATTGGATTTACATTAATTTCAATGGGAAAAATTATTTCAGTTTGCAGACAGAGTCAACGAACAAATTAAGTTTATGGGCTGAGGTTCCACTGTATATATATATAAAATAATGTACATAACATAACTGATTATCTGAAACCATTTGGTGAGAGAAATATGCAATAAAAGAGGTAATCAAGAAGGGGGCACATACGTCTTCATGGCACTGTATGCTGGATTTTGTTATTGCAATTGTTTTTCTTCTTCCTTTATTTCCATCCCAAGCCAAATTTAGCCTCCTTCAGAGGCCCTTCACTCAGGTGGAGTCTGTGAACACGACTCATTTTAATTCAATTTAATATGCATGTCACATAATATGCATATCAGGGGATAAGATATAGTTACTTCCTTAATACAGATATATTAAGAAGCACCTATGATTGGTGAACTGGTAAAGATTACTATATAATGTTGTACAATGACGCGAGTATTACGTGCAGATCAAAAGAATATTTAAGGGAAGATTAAAAGTTTAGAAGCATATAAAACTTCATATGGTTTGACTTCTAATTATGTCACCTCGAGTAGGTGTTTAGTTTCTACAACTTGAATTGCCCTGTTAGTTCCACTAAAGACATGTATTGATTGAACTTGAAGTATCAAGTTTGAAGAACTGTTCATAACGTTCAGGTAAGTCTCCGGGACTTACTGTGAATTAAAAAAATTCAATGGATTTATATGAACTGGAAACCGGTAGCTCATCTTATTCAAGATTTTAAGGCAGGGTGGGAAAATGGGAGAAAATCCTAAAAGATAAATGACTCTGTCATTTATCTGATTATTTTTTGGTAAAAAGTTTTTGCGCTGGTGTCCGTGGAAATAACCAGTTGCCTATGATACACAGTTCACAGGGCCTGTCTTCAGCGACGTTTTGTCAGTTCGGTTTCCTTACAGTGACAGTTGATCACGCTCACTCTCTCATTAATGGGTTATATATAGGAAAGAGTCCGGTTTTGGGGCAGTAACGTTCGAGTGGTTACATATTATCGTAGTTGAATACTCTGAATTTTGTCAACAGCAGCAAGTACTGATTAGCCAACTACGTGTGCTGCCTAAGCATGTATCGATAGGTACTTTGTTAACTTGCTAACGAATGTTAGACCAGGTTAACAACTTCCCAGCTAGCATGTCACTTAATTTGCATTAGGCAGCTACATCGACAGCTTGTCTGAATAACCTTGCAGTTCATTTTCCGTAAAATGCATGACACCAAATAGCAGTGTGGTCTAGTTAATAAACGTCTACTTAGGAGCACCGTGGTTTTATTTTACCGGGTGAGCGTGAACAGAGTAATATCTCGCCCATTTGACCACTTCGTCAATGTAGTGTTACACTCACGAAATAAAACCATAGCTTAAACGTTTCGTAGGTATACACAAATTATTTGGGATCAGCTATATATCGTCATTCATTTACTTGTCCAAGAAACTATTTATTTTTCTAGGCTATGTTTTAAAATAAAGTTTATTTATTTCACTGAGAATATATAAAGGTGACAATAAATTAAATCAATAGATCATAGAAATTAAATCATAGAATCATAGGGGGGGGGGGGGGAAATTTTCATCGAATAATCAGTTTATTTAATACCAAATATGGCTTGATAATTAATCAAAAACTCGTTTTTCTCATTATTAATGAGATTCATGTTTTTCAATAAAGTACACCCCTGTCAGATTTGTTGTGTGACGTGACAAGACACGACGCTCTCAAGGTGAGCAACGTTATATAAAGCGCATTTTGCGTTCGTTACCGTCAGTGTAGCCGGTGCACTACCGGCTGCCGGCCTGCTAACGGCTACTGAATGTCGACGGTTATGGATAATTTCACTGATGGGTTTAAGATACAAACCTGATAGAAATGGATGACGCAAAGGCTTGGTATGGGGTAAGGTCTTCAATTCTTCATGTTCATTTGTAAAGCAAGGCAACATTCAATAAACTGAGTGTAATCCTAATTTGGTTAGCCCACCGTAGTTCCATAGCTACTTCAGTTTTTCTAGCTAATTCTATCAGTTTTTCTTTATTTCAACATGCTGAGTTACCTAATAGTTAGTAAAGTTGTTCTATCTTGACGAAAGGAAAAACTTTAAGGGAAGTTTTTCTTTAATTAAATTTTCAGCAGGGATGACACGCTATTTCCAAAACCCAATTAGCATACATTAGCTATGCTAAACAATTCATTTACAGAGTAATCCACACCCACTGATGTAAATACAGTAAATGGCTTCAAGTTTAATTTTGTAATGGCAACCTAATAGTTTTCTTTACTGACATGCAGTGTTTGTTTTACCTACATCTTATTGTATAGACTAATTGATATTTTGCATTTGTTGACAGTCTGAAAACGTCATTGGATATAAGAAACAAAACTCTAGTTTTCAAAGAACAGCAATTCTATTACAAAATGAAATTGGTAATCATTTACTCTTTATGTCAGCTGGTGTTGATTACTCCGTGAATAGTTTTATCATTAATCACGGAGGATAATTGGGAACAGGTTGAAAGTAATGATAGGTTAAAGGTAACTGCCACCTCATGGAGGCAGTTAGAACCAGTGTGAATCCCGTACTAACCTTATGTCTCATGTGTTTTATGAAAAACCCAAGAACCTTTGGTGGAAGGTACCTCCCAGGCTGGAGACGATCAATGAGGTGCCGGAAGATCATCAGCGCCACATGGAGGACTTTTTAAATGCCACGGAATGCAGACGCCAGGAGATGGAGAGGAGGAAGGAGAAATGGGAACTTGAGGAACTTAGAGTGAAATTACAACGACAGAGCCTGGAGTGGGAGGAGGAGAAGGCAGCCCTCCTTGAGGAGAATTCTGTTCTGAGAGGAAAGATAGAAGAGATGGAGGAGCAGAGGAAAGCAGACATAACCAGACTGGAAAGAGGAAGAGCAAACAGAGAGCAGGAATTCAGCCGAGAGAGGGAGGAATGGAGGAAAGCCATGGATTTGATGGAGGAGGACCTCCAATGCAAGCATGAAGTTAAAGTAGCTAAACTGAAGGGACAGCTGAGCGAACTGAGGACAACCTTTGACTTAGTGATAGAGGCGAATGAGATGATTGGGACCCCACTGGTGAAGGAGAGCAACGAGAGAGAGCCTGAGAAAGAGAAGACTCACTCCACAATGAAAAAAGAGAATACGGATGAGGAGATTAAGGCAAAGAAAATGGGGGTGAAAGAAAAACAGGAGAAAAAGAGAATGGGTTTTAGATCCCTCTCAAGCTGGAAAAAGAAGATAACTGGGGGGAAAGGGAGCACAGAGAAAGAAGGAGGTGAAGAGAGTGCACAGATAGAGAGAGAGATTAAAGAGGAGAACGTGATGGAGAAAGGAAAACAGGACAAAAAGAGAATGGGTTTTAGGTCCCTCCCAAATTTGAAAAAGAAGACAACTGGGGGGAAAGGAAGCACAGAGCACGAAGAAGGAGAAGAGAACGCACAGATAGAGAGAGAGATTAAAGAAGAGAACGTGATGGAGGAACAAAAACAGGAGAAGAAGAGAATGGGTTTTAGGTCCCTCCCAAATTTGAAAAAGAAGACAACTGGGGGGAAAGGGAGCACAGAGCACGAAGAAGGAGAAGAGAACGCACAGATAGAGAGAGAGATTAAAGAAGAAAAAGTGATGGAGAAAGAAAAACAGGAGAAGAAGAGAATGGGTTTTAGGTCCCTCCCAAATTGGAAAAAGAAGGCAACTGGTGGAAAAGGGAGCACAGAGCACGAAGAAGGAGAAGAGAACACACAGATAGAGAGAGAGATTAAAGAAGAGAAAGTGATGGAGGAACAAAAACAGGAGAAGAAGAAAATGGGTTTTAGGTCCCTCCCAAATTGGAAAAAGAAGACAACTGGAGGAAAAGGGAGCACAGAGGAAGAAGGAGTTGAAGAGAGTGCACAGATAGAGAGAAAGATTAAAGAAGAGGAAGTGGTGGAGGAACAAAAACAGGAGAAAAAGAGAATGGGTTTTAGGTCCCTCCCAAACTGGAAAAAGAAGATAACTGGAGGAAAAGGCAGCATGGAGGAAGAGAGAGCCGACTGGACCGATCAGACAGAGGTCAGGGCCCTGTTGATTGAGGAAAGAACTGAAAAAGACATGGAGAGAGAGATGGAGAAAGAGGAGACTCCATTCACAGTGGAAGGCGAGAGTAATATTGGAGAGATGGAAGTTGAGAAGAAGGTGGAGAAAGAACAGGAGAAGAAAAAGAGAAGGGGTCTGTTGTCCCTGCTTAGGTATGAGGCTGTGAAAAAAGAGAGCCCAAAGGCAAGCAAAGCACCCGATCTGACTGAGAGGGAGAAGAGCAGTGAAGAAGGACTGAAGAGCGTTACAGAGAAAGAGTTCAGACCCTTCCTCACTGACAGTGAGAACAGTGATGAGGAGAGAGAGAAGAAGGAGGGCGAAAGGTCCAGAAGGGCAAGTCTGTTGTCACTGTGGTGCTCACTAGTATGGGCAACCTCAGGAAGAGAGAGCGTGACTGTTGAGAGAGGGGAACAGAGTACCGACACAGTGGAGAGAGGCCAGCTCATGGAGAAAGAGCACACCTCTCACTGATGAGGACAGTGAGGAGGAGAGGGAGGGAACGAAAGAATATAACCCTCTCATGGCGGAGGAGGAGAGCAGTGTTGAAGACGATGGTTCAGAGAAAGAGATGGCTCAAGAAAAAATGTTTTGGTCACCGTGCAACTGGAATGAATTAGCAAAGGATGAAAACAGCCAAAGTAAAACAGCCAGGCCCATCTAATCAGGTGAAATTGAGAGGCATAAAATCATGTATGAAGTTTAAAGAGGTGTGTCTCAAAAATTGTAATTGGAACAAACCTAATTGGCCTGCGAGTGACTCGCAAGGTAAAATGTTTGCCTTGGAGCCCTGAGGATGGGGATTTGAATCCCAGCCTTGCCATTACTGGCCAGAGGTCCACATTGGTAATCTCACTGTGCATGGTTGGGATGTAGGCTAGTTAAAGTTTGTTAGTGTATCATTCACAAGTGACCACTCCAGGGGAGTGAACCAAATTTATGCTGACTGTGTAATCCTCTGAGGGCCTGAATCAGTGTGTGATTGGTGGGGTGCCTGCAGCCTGGAAAGAAGCGAGGGCCAGTGCCACTGGAAGATTTCACAGTGAGTGTATATTGGGTTCATGACTCAGGTGTGGTCACTAGAGAGCAATGAACTAACAAACTATAACCAGCCTACACCCTACGATCCCTCATGAGGCTGGGCCTATTCCTGCTTCACTGATTTGCACCTCTCATGGCCGGTAATGGTGAGACTGGAATTTAAACACTCAACCTCAGGGCTGCCAGGTGAACTCTTTACCCTGTGAGCCCTATAGTTACCAAAAGAGTCACAATTAAAAGAGAAGTATTGAAGGCTGTTAAGTCAATAAACCACAAATTTCAAACTATTTATTCTGTGATCTCATTGAATCCAATGGCATTATATTTGAAGAGAAGGTATCCAAATGTTTGTATTTGAAATAAAAGGATGTTGCAATATAAGGTTTGGGTACCACTGGACAGGCTTTCCAGCTTGGGGAAGGGTCCAGTGTCCCTCTACACACAGTTCAGAACTTGTATGACAGTATTGTTAGGACTGAAGGTTTTCTGAATGCAGAGTAGCCCTACACGGTTAAAAAAAATTACATTTTCGCTTAACTCAAAAGTTAAGTAACCCGGTTGCCCTAAAATTCTTAATTAGATGAGCTACTGGTTTCCAGTTCTTTGGAAATCCATTGAGTTTTTTTAATTCACAGTAACGAGTGACTTACCTGAATGTCATGAACAGTTTGAAAAACTTATACTTACTTAGATATATGTATATTTACAGTTTCAATGGAAAGCTGCTAGCAGCCTGGGTGTGCTTGTGTGGGAGCTGAGAGTTGTAGCCTTCCTTCTCAGTAGGCCTAAACATTTTTAGTTCCTTTTTTTTAGTTCTTACATCTTTCAGTTGCTTTTTATGGTTGCTAAAGTTTTAGTTCCTTCTCCTCATTAACCAGAAGGTGGCGCAGTAAAGACTAAACCAATCATCTAGTGGTCCTATCAATCCGGCACTACATTAATGTGTTCTTCTTTTTCTAGCAAAAATCGGTTTCTCTGGTTTTGTCATTTGTTGGCTATGCTTGTGACAGCGACATGCTCGGTAGCTTTATGTTAGATTATAATAACATAATGGCTTCACAGTAAAAGAGTCTCTCGGTAACTCGGATGATGTAACGTGGTGGCTTCCAGTAAAGGGACAAATTTATGGTGAGGAGGACTGTAAACAAACCGTTTCCTGGCAGACCATGTTGGGTCCCTTGACCCAGCCAGGATTTCAGTTTTTGATTTGTTGCACAATGAGTGTTTCAACATTGCAATGCTAGCAGAGAGATCAGACTTTGTTGCAAATGATTGCAGCATAAAACCCTTCCGTTGATGATAAAGTCACTAGATGATAAAAACACATTTAAGACTGTCAGAGCTAAATGTTGACGCCAGTAGAAATCAGCGCCTCTTCTGCAGTCTTTACTCTTCGGAAAGATAATGAGGCTACATGCCAGATGAGCACAGTCAGGGGATCAGTCTTGCAAAATATTGATTTATGTCTGTTTGTACACTAAATATTTATTAACCTGTCAGATAAGTTAGAGCTCACTCATTTTCTTGTGAACTCAATTTACCATGGCACTCATGTCCTCTTCATGCATACTTTGGATCAAGGAATACTCATTTTTGTTACATGCAACATTGTGCTTCTTTCTTTTCATGTAAGTAAAAAAACTTTTTGATCACTTTGTGATGCCGTAGAAAAAAAAAAACCCTGATTACAGAAAGTTGTGACATGATCAAATAATTTCAAACCTGTCAAACCTTCCAACATTCTGGTCCAGAGTCTGGTAGTTTTGTATTACCCAGCCCTATAATATGTTATTCTATAAGTGTAAGCATTTCAAGAAAATACTAATCTCTTCTATATACCTTTTTTAATTTGTCAAATAGCCCTTCATTTAATTCAGGTAAATTAAATAACAGTTACTTACGTCAAATGTGTATGGAAAAATGGTAAAAACTTTATACAGCATTTCACAAGTTTGTAGCTCTAAGTACTTTACAAAGAAGAGCTCTTAATAGTGTTAAAAAGTAAACAGAAAGAAGACATAGTTATAAGAAATAAGCAAATAGTAATAAGGACAGGAATATATATTTACTGAAGCATTTGTGTTAATCATGCTGTTTTGTGAATGAGACTCACTCGAGTGCCAAGGGGTGGTAATTCAGCAAAGGTTTAAAACTTCTGCTACCCTAATAATAATTACAATAACTATATAACAATTGCCAAGATTCAGGCACAGAGTCAAATGCAGAGAAAACCGGTTTTGGTTCAGAAAGGTGTTATTTACGAATGTACCAAATCACAAAAACCAGAATGGTAGTCAGAAAACAGGCAGGGTCAAAACCAAATAGTCACAGGAACAGACAAGAACAGGCAAGAATGGTCAATAACAAACAGGAAACACAATCCAAAATGGCAGGCAAAGAGGGGAAGGCTAAAACAGGCAGGCAAAAACACAGGTAGGCGAACAGAATAAACAGGTGAGACCGGGACAGGGTTAACACTGGCACAATCTGGCAAAGTTCAGAGACACAAGCAGGATATAAATTGGAAAACGTATGAGGTAAAATGGGGAGCAGGTAAACCAGGCAGGTAGAAGCATCAGATCAGGTAACATGGCAGGAGAACAGGGGGTGGGGCTTACACACCAGGAAACTGAAAACAAAAGCATATGGCAGACACAGACAGGGAAAAACAAATTCAACATGTGGCTAAGAAGCTGGCAAACTGACTACTACTACTAACACTAATAATAATAATAGTAATAATAATAAGGCCTTGGTGCCACACAACCCCACAGCATCACAGATCCACAGCCATGCTCAAGTGTTAGCAAGGTGATCTAACTCTGTAAGGCTTCCCATGTTTGGCTTCAAATGTATATTTGATGGTTGCAGCCAAAGAGTTCAGATTTGATTAATAACTTCACAGTGCATATTTAACGTGCATTTTTAAGATATTTATGCTGAGGACACAGGAAGGTTTCTTTCTCACAAGATCACTACTCTGGTGTTTCCGAAACCTTGTGGGTTTTGCATGGCATATCTCACCAGGACCAGTTAGACAAAACTACGAGTTTTGTCTCTGCCCTCCAGATCTTGCCCTGCCTTCAAAAGTTCTCCTCAACTTCTGATAATGTTTCTGACAGTGGAAGGTGGAAGCATTTAGCATTTTCTGTCAGAGAGACCAGCAGCTCTGAGCTGTATCTGTGTTTTACAGAATAATGCTGTCAGAGAGACCAGCAGCTCTGAGCTGTATCTGTGTTTCACAGAATAATGCTGTCAGAGAGACCAGAAGCTCTGAGCTGTATCTGTTTCACAGTAATAATATCAGAGAGACCAGCAGCTCTGAGCTGTATCTGTTTCACAGTATAATGCTGTCAGAGAGACCAGCAGCTCTGAGCTGTATCTGTTTCACAGTAATGCTGTCAGAGGGACCAGCAGCTCTGAGCTGTATCTGTGTTTCACAATAATGCTGTCAGAGTGACCAGCAGCTCTGAGCTGTATCTGTGTTTCACAGTAATGCTGTCAGAGAGACCAGCAGCTCTGAGCTGGCTTCGGCTCAGTCCTCTGTGGACCCAGTGGACTGCATCTTCTCAGAGTGGTCTCCATGGACACGCTGTGACCCCTGTCAGAAGAAAAGGGTGAGTTTTCAGTGCAGAGGATGTATGAAGGGTATTTTTCAGCTGTCCTGCTCACTATGTTCCAATGAGTATTTCCTTATATGTCCATAACGCATATACCTTTACCTACGCCTTATATTGCTAATCTGTACTCTACATATACTTGCCGAGCCAGATGCTAATTTCTGAATGAGCATTGTAGTCAGACGAAACTAATATAAATGAAAACTGAAGGAAGCAATATTTTTGAAAGACAACACACTCCAGTGAGCTTTTCTACAAATACCAGCACTGTTTTTGTAAGTTTATAGCCCTGTGGGGCATTTTTGAGTTGTTTTTGGTTCCTGTATCTGTTAGCCTTACACGGAGCCACGCTTGTTTCCCTTCCTAGTTCCGGTACATGAAGTTGCAGCAGCCGTCTCAGTTCGGTGGTGAACCCTGTGATGCTCATGGTCGGGAGGAGGAAACCTGCACCCCCCCTTCCAGAATGAGCTGTCGGGACGTCCCGTCATGCGAGGGCTTTGTCTGTGGCACTACAGGTACTGTGCTTTTAAAGGCCCTGTGGTTGCCACTAGCGATGGCTAAAATGAGCTTTCATGACCCTGTTAGAGTGGAGTTGCACTCAGCTATCAGTCTTCGTCTTGTTTGAACCAATCAAAAATGTTTTTCTCTTCACACCCAATGCAGTGATTGGTCCACATCATGTAATGATATCTGTGGTACCTTTTTTGTGCGATTAAGCCTCACTACCCTATCAATAAGCAACATATTTGTTTCTGGGGGTGTCTTGGGGTCAACACTGTATTTGTTTATCAAAAGTGATTAGCTATCTAAGCCCTGTTGACACTGGGTTTTGACATGTGACCTCAATATCTGACCATGATGCACGTCCATACCTGACAGGAGCTAACACACAAAACACAGTAGCTGCTGTGGAGCTGCTGTCGGGCCTACAACATTTCATACAATGGGCTTCCTTTTAGAAAATAAATATTGTTTTGAATACACTGTGGGAAAATGAAATCTGAACACAAAGATAGGTACACAAAGGGTTAATGGGTCACTTTTTCTGCTGTGTGCAATGACAGTATACTGCACTGTGATTAGATAAACACCTGACCTTTATGTATGGATGATAACAGTCGCATGTGAATATGGGGTGTGTACAGGACTGCAGAGCTCTGTGTGTATGTATGTGTGTGTGTGTGTGTTTTAGGGCGCTGTGTGGGGACCCGTCTGCGTTGTAACGGAGATGATGACTGTGGAGACGGCTCTGACGAACAGGGCTGCAAAAGCACAACATGGGCCTGCAAAGAGAAGACAGAGGAGTTCTGGGGCATTGAGAACTTGGCGAAAGGGTTAGTGGACTTCCTGTATTACAAACACGCGTCTTACGAAAGCAATAACAGGGCCTGTTAGTGGTTTATATAGTAAAAGAGCCTCCAGGTGATGATTTGGGTTGTGAAGCTTGCGTCTGGATATTAAAATCCCAGCAATGCCATTACCAGCTATGGCCATTAATCAGAAAAGGATGAGCCCAACAGTCTTAGCTCCCATCATCCCTGGCGAAGTTGTTGTCTGTTGCCTCATAGACACTACTGGTCAGGCTGGGCATCTGAGTGTATGCTGACATCTACCTCCTCCAACAACATACGGGTCATAGCATGACCCTGCCATGCAATAAGCCTAACATTCTATCACACAATGTGTATCTCACAAATACTGTACAACACTATGGTAATGCAGTCATACAAATTGCATCTTGTTGCATACAGGAAAACAATTGATTTATAGGTAGCGTGATTATACTGTCAGTGAGTGTGTCTTTTGCAAATACAATAATATCACCATACAATGTTTCTCACAAGTGTCAGGCCCTGATAGTGTTGACCTGGCTCTTTAAATGAAACAACATTAATGTACTGTCATTTTACGATAAATATCGTATTTACTCACTGCTTCCTGTGAGTTTACTGGCCTCTCTCTTTTTTTAGAATCAACATATTAAACAGCAACCTGGAGGGAGTAGTTATTGACAACAGATATTATGCCGGGAGCTGTCTGCCTCACTACATCAAAGAGATCAGGTTTAGAAAACCTTATAATCTACAGCAGTACACGGCTGAGGTGAGCAGACTCTCGAGAGCGAGGAGCGTCGCTGTTTATACCGCGTTTTATAGCGTCAAACTGAGTTTGAGGCTGAAAAGCGTTTTTTTGTATCCCTCTGTAGACAAAGGGTTCCTATGACTTTACCCTGGATGCTCATGAGTCCTACTCTAGCTATGAGAAGGAAAGGATGGAGGCCCACAGTTCCAAAACGTCCGTGTCCTTTGGCTTTAAGCTCCCTGGGGTCTTTGAGATCGGCTTTAACTACAACGACATGAAGTACAAGAAAAACGTCGAGAAAATGCGCCAGTTTTCCGGGACGGTGAGCTCAGGAACTCATGGAACATGTCAGACATGACATTTTTGGTACCCACTAATTGCAGAACTATGATGATTCCAAGGTTTATCCTAAATTATTGAGTAATATATATCTCCGTATTTCATTAACATTAACGTCACAATGCTGTGAATGTCAAGTATAATTGTGAGTGTGTGTGACAGGTGTTATGTCATGCTTATGATAGCATTATGTAGCATTATGACACTTCACATGCTACTTAATGCATTATAAATCATTATGCTGCACCCGCAGAAACACAGCTTTATTAGGGCGCACTCCAAGTTGGAGGTGGCCCGATACATGCTGAAATCGGGGGACCTAATGCTGCACCCCGAGTTTCTCCAGCGTCTGCGCGCTCTGCCGCTGGAGTACAGCTACGGAGAGTACAGGCAGATCTACAGCGATTACGGCACCCACTACATCACCGAGGCAACCCTGGGCGGGGAGTATCAATACACCATCGTGCTGAACAAAGACACCATGGAGAAGTCAGGTGGGAGAATAAGGGACGAACTGACCTGTTGGAAGGTGACTCAAACATTTGTGTTTTTTAGAGAACGAGCCTTTTAAATGTGGCTTGTAGGCCAAAGCCACCAACCACCACTGCATCAGAAAAGGGGTAAAAAAAAATACCAGATTCCAAGGAGAAATACACATAAAATTGCTATTGGTTTATTGTCATTCCTACTATGAGTAAGGTTATGTTGGGCCTTGACGCTCAACGCTTTTTTGATTTACAGAATATCGCTGGAAAAACTCCCTGTCCAGTCTTTGCGTTTTAAGTGACCAAATTGGATTTATGTGTCCACACAAGCTACATGTGTGATCAGTCACTGAATTCGTGACACAGGGTGTTAGTATTTTTGGCGTGATTGGCGTTTGCCTGTTTAAACCGGAGGGACAGATCAGATTAAATTTCAATCTGATTTGCGCTATAAATCCAATTTGAGACACCTCAGACTGTCAGTGTGAAAACAGCAGAAAGAGTTTGCGCAATACCTACTAGTGCTGTACTGATGGGGGCGACACTCATGTATCATGCATGTCTGTATGAAGACCTCCTACAGCATCAGCCCGTATCAGACTTTCATTATGCATCTCTGTGTCCATTAGGATATAGTCTGTCAGACACTAAGAAGTGCGTGCAGGCCGGTCTGAAACTGGGGGCGAACATTCAGGGGGTGTACGTTTCTGTTGGAGCCGAGGGTGGCAAATGCGATGCCCTGCTCAAAGAGCTTAAAGGTAAGGATGTTTCCTCGAGCATTTATACCGCCGGACAGCTTTCCCGCGTTCGTGCACACATGTCTGTCGTCTGTTCTCCTCTTACCTCCACCCGTTGCTCCGGCCCACCCACTGCGTTGCAGACAGCAACGTGGAAAAGAACTTTGTAGAGGACTTTGTCGCTACGGTGAAGGGCGGGGGCAGCAAGTCCATCACGCGGCTGGCCTTTAAGCAGCTTCCCACCCCCGAGATTATGCAGGAGTGGGGCGACTCCGTGTTCTACAATCCGGACTTCCTCTACACCAAGGTCAGTCCTTTAAACGGTTGTGGTTTCAAATATCCCAATATTATCTGTGGTCCATAGACTGGATCTATGGAATCTGTGTATCTTGTGTAGACTAGAGAGTTTAATTAAAACACTGAGAACATGTTTGGTATTGTCCTTAATCTATATCCTATATACTTTCAGATTGTTAAAAAGGAGAAGGATGATGCGATTGGCTAATAAATGCCCATCATCTCTGTAACCCACCCCCCCACCGCCCAAACACACAGTGCTTGCATACCCCCGGTCCACTTTTTGGTGTCCACAAAATATTGTCCTTGCATACTGGTGTTGTGAGGACTGTGTGCGCGCTGAGATGCAGTGAGGAAAGCTGATCTGAGATCAGCAGTGTGACGGCTTTGTCTTGACCTGCAGATGGAGCCTCTTTTTGAGCTGGTGACCACCAAAGACTTTGTGAGCGCCGGATCGCTGAAGAGGAACATGAAGCAAGCTCTGTTCGACTACCTGAGCGAAGCTAGCTCCTGTCGCTGCCGCCCTTGTCACAATAACGGGATGGCTGTCCTCAAAGGTACCTCTTAAACCGACAACACAAAAGTACCCAATGCAGCTAGCCCAGGTGTATTAAAATGTAATATCAACAATTAGGGTTTAGCTAACTGTGTGTAATATCTTAAAGCTAGTGATTTAATGGCACCATGCGACTAAGGTATGCTATTCCAATGTTGTGAGAATGTTGTGTTCAGATTAAAAGCGTGGATTTGTAATGTCACCCAAAAGGCACGAGATGTGACTGCATTTGTCCCGCTGGCACCAGAGGGAGAGGCTGTGAGAAAACCCAAAGAAAAGGTGAGCACAACCGTTTCATAGAAGTAGAAATATTATACTATCACAGCAAACTTCTTGCAATGGTTTTTGTATTGTTTACTCAACTTCTACTGAGACACAACTATAACTAGACTTTGATGTTCTGTCTTAATTAAAGTCTCATAATTAAAAAAAACTTTCAGCGTTTTGGACAGTCTGCTAAATATGTAAATTATTCTTAAGCAGGATTTTTCATGTCAGGCAGGTTCCACTTACACCAAGAAGGAAAACATTTTCAAGAATCTTCGCAAATGTTTATGTAGGACTCATTTTGACCTTTGACCCTTTCAGAGGTGGCAGTGGACGGAGGGTGGAGCTGCTGGTCGTCTTGGTCAGCTTGCAGCAGTCGCACCAAACACAGAACACGGCAGTGCACGAACCCCGCACCCCAGAACGGGGGAGCGCCGTGCACTGGGATAAATACAGAAAACTCTGACTGCATTTAATCCATGACCACACACAAAGCAACCATAAAATGTATCATTGGGAACAATTGTTCTGATCGGTCTGTTTTTACATTTACGTGAGAAACATGAAAAAATTATACCAAATAGTCAATGCCTGCTATTCACATAGTATTCTAAATTAATATTACTAGTTGTTAGCAGTTAATGTATAAATTTATCTCTTTGATTTTAACATTCGTAGGTATTTTAGCATAAGCGGCACTGAGAGAAAATGCCTTAGGGTAGAATATGGTGTGTAACTGTCACATAATATCACACCATTTTAGAGTAGGGTAACCATGTGTCTCAGTTTTGCTGGTACTGTCCAATATTCTGATGGAAGTCTAAACAAGAAACGCCGACAATACCATGGAAAAAACAAAGATGAACTTTTATCCATAGTAACGGACACAACTTTCTTTGCATTGTCATAAATAATGACAGTAAGAATTGATCCACTCGATCGCTAATGTGTCAACTTTCTAAGTAAACCTGCGCTAAAGGCTACCTTGATAGCATCAATGTATCGTTTTCTGAGCTCCCTATATTGTGACAAAACACTGGGCATCAGTAGAGTAAGGATATCACATAAGGATATTACAGTTACTTACTGCCCTCTAGTGGTTAACATATAGGTAATAGATACTGCTGCAGAGTTGGGTGATCTTCAATGCACAGAATACCCAGAATGGTCAAGAAAAACACTCTCCTGTTGAGGTTAAGTTCAACAGAGTTTACAAAACTGAACATAATTCAACAGAACACTGAGGTGCAATATGTAGTTGGACCAAACACCTGCAGACACTGGCCCAGACTCAAACCGTTTCAGCCTTGCCTGGTGGTCTGACTTTGTTGGTCAGGTGAACGGAGGCAACAAAGAAGAGAGAATAAACAACAAAGCACGATTAATGAAATGATAGAAAACTTATTTGTGTTCCTTTTCCCAACAAATGGCCTGCACTGGATTTGAGTCAGTCCCCCACAATTTTGTGTTTCATGGTGCATGGTTATTTGGAAAGAATTCCAGATTCCAAAAGAAATTCCGAAGGCCAAATGCATGTACAAACGGAAATGAAAGTGCATGTTTTTCTTGAACTACAACACGATACAAACAAAACACACAGACTCTGTGCATTTTCCTCAGTTTGGCAACGTATTTATCCAACATACATTTCAACCATGCACAAATCAAGTGATGCGCAATTATATTTACACAGTGGATTGCACAGAAGTACAGAAACGATCAGCAAAGGAGTAAAGTAGAAAGCACACTTCTTAAAAAAAAAAAAACAGAATGACCTCACTTTCCAGTTTGAATTTCAAATCTGAGTAAGTCTCAAAACTCAAGTTCATAAATAAGCGAGTAATCATTGGATATCGTAATGCACTAATGTCAGCGAAATGTGGCTAAAATGTAAAAATCGAAATGTTTTCCCTCAGAAAGACATGTTTTCAATAGGCAAATATCTATCTGACAGATAAAATAAAACATTATATTCAGAAATATATAAAGGCGGCCACACTGAAACCCTACAAGTTAACGTTTTAAATCTACATTTCCATTGTCGGTAGCTGGGCCTACATGAACACCATGATGGGTGGAGCTACTAAGAAGAGATTCCGGTTCAAATCAACTTATTGCTGATGGAACGTGATAGCTCCACCCATTTTGGGGTTCGCCACACCTTACAGCCCAGTCACTAGTTTTCACCAGTAACATCAATAAGCATTAGAACGGACCACTTGAAATGATGGAAAACATGAATGCAAAATGATGCAATAAGTTCAAGCATTACCTAATGAGACGATCCCATTAAAGAGTTTCATGTTTTTGGGTCAGGCTCTGGGTGAGCTTCTTCTCTTGGGGCGAACAGCGCCTGGTTCTCTGTGGATGAGACACCACATTTGACACATCGCAACCAGTCGTTACTGAACACGTTTTTTTTGAGATGGGTGGTCCCACCCCTTTTTATACCCATCCCCCCTCATGACCAAAGAGTCTCTTATAATCGCCAAACTCAAAGCACACTCCTAGAGGGCTGCGGCCTCTCTTTGTCTTTGTTGAGTTTCTGTTCGTGCGTAACGTAATTCAAAGTCGATTAAAGCCTTAGAAACAGACCCATCTCCAGGGCCTAAGTGTATGCCCACCGAAAGGTAAACACAAAGACGTACAGACACTGCAGCCCTCCACGGCTGCAGCTTGAGATCCCTGACTTAAACATTAATGACTCATGGGTCATAAAAACAGGCCGTTAAAAGTGACTGAGCGAGTGGCCTCTCCATGAAGCTTAAGGCCGCAACCGTATTACTATAGTGTCAAACTCAGGTCCTGGAGGGTTACGGTATCCACTGGTTTTCGTTGCGTTTCAGCACTTAAATCACTGTCCTGTTAAATATACAGTCCACACACCTGGTTTCCAAGACCTAAAATGGCTGCCGATTGAAAGGATACGGCAAAAATCTATACGCAATGCACCCCTCCAGGACTGGACTTTGACACCCTGGTGTAGGTTAACAGCAGTCTGAAATCAGCTCAGCTTTCAGGCATAAATGAAGACGGCCCAAAGCATTTGAAATGTTATACGTTACTTAATAATTAAGTAAACATATAGTCCCTGACAAGTAAGTGCCTTTTCTTTGTCTTATTCTATACACACCTCACATCTCGACGGGTACTGGAGTACTTCATTTAAACAGTTTGAGTCCAGTTCTGTGCCCCTCAATCACCGGACTTCCATGTCCACAGGGAATTCTGAATTCCACTGTACGTCAACAGTCAATTAAACTGGGTTGCCAAGTTTAAGGTGTGAACAAACACCTGCAAACCCTCTGACTGCCTGGCTGGAGCTGTGGACCCCAGACTGTCAACGTTTTTTAGGTGATGCCAGAGAAGCCTGTAGTTTATGGGGCACGCAGGCAGGGACACCACAGCTGTTTCAAAGTGGCCGAAAAGAACACGACTTTCTAGGAAAGTCTATATACACTACAACGACGACGCAAAACATTGCTTCTAAATTAAGAGTGCCAGTGTGCTTATGATAATCTATTTTAATAATACGGCAAATATGACCCCGAAGCATAAAACAAAGCAGCACAGTGCATATATACTCCATACCATAATTCATTATATGAGCGGCGATGAGGATATTAAAGGTCTTATAAAATGTTACTGGGGTGTGTTGCCACGATGATCTATGATGATTTTTCTACTTTTTCCTTTCAAAGTCTCCCATAGTTTGTGACAGCAATGTAATGAAGCGAGATTCGTAATGAAATCTTTACTTTATTACTGAGAATTTAAATTATGGAGCAAACCAAACTGCCTTCTTGAATTCTGGAACCTCAGAGAATAAACTGATGGGGCTTTAAGGTATGTTTTGAAATGGAGGCTAGACCGAAATGGACATGAATACGTTAAGTTAACGGACAGAAGCTACCTAGCGAATGCTAACATACTGACAGGATTTGATTGATAATGTCATGGGTTTGGACTTTGAATGGGCTCATATGTTCCGGTGTGGCAAAGTTACTGCATGCAAGGCAGCGAAGAAGCTAAACTGACTGTGGATATGAGCCGGTTAAAATGTGACCCAATGACTACGACATGTTTGTGCTGCTGTCCGACCTTCCGCCGACGGCATACGACCAAACCTGCTCTATGCAAGTCGTGAGCTACGGAACACACCTGTGTCTCTGAATTTTTTCACACACACCGGATGAGCGAAAGAGTTTAAGATCTGGACAGGAGTTCTTATTTAGAGACATATTGATTACTTCCCTCTGAACTCTCCATGTAGGACAGTTCCACAAAAAAAAGGACTATTATAAACTTTGGAGAACTGAAGGCATTACAGAACAGTAAACATTATTAATCAGAGTAAATGTGCTCACCAAAAACAAAACATACATGGGTACTATTGAATGGGTGCTATTGTTGAATGGTGTCTAGCTGACAGGAATGATTTTTTCCTATCATGTCAAATCTCTGTCTTTTAATCAGTTTTCTTGTTCCTGAATTCATGTCCCTATAAGATTTTTTTGGTCGTTTTAAACAAGCATAGCAGGCACAACTGCTACCAAGCTGGAACACCTAAGCTACTCCGGCAAAGATCACACAATAGGTTTCTCTTTTTTCTGAACGCGTCACCAAATGCTCAACCAATCAGAGTCAACAGGACATGAGTCAGGCAAGAAGAGGGAAAGAGCACACCAAAAACAAAAAAAGTGTCAAGGCAATAACTCGAGTGCGAACATAAGGCAACTTGACAAAAGCACAATCTGTTCACACAGGTACGTTACACAACTAATTACAACTGAGGTCTTTTTCGTGGGATGTTCGTGCCAAGATGAAGGCAAGGTTGCTTTCATCTTTACTCAAAATTCACATCAAGCTACCTGTATATCCGTTATTTTTTGTCACGTGAAGTATCGAAACCCCAACAGACAAACAGGTCACATCTTATACAAAGAGGAAAGCAACCTATTCCACCCAGAGGCACGCAAATTCTCCACCTGCCACTCCAAGTTTTGCTTAAATTACTATGATCACTTAATTCCATAAAAACTGAAATTTCATTTTTACGTTGATATATTCCAGGCATTTTAAATGCAGTAATCGGGTTTATTTGTAGATATCACAACACCATACAATAAAATTTGGAGCGATCCCATCTCGACAAATATGCCGTTTAGACAACTTATGGTTTTGATGAGATATAAGGCTGCATGTTGATGCACAGCCTTTTCTAAGTGCACATGTGGCCTAGATAAGACAGCGCATTCTCTGACAGGCACTCACACAGGCCAGCTAAATTCAAATTGCGCTCAGCAACCGGATCACAGCAACTTTGCCCTTTTTTTTTTTTGTAATTTATACACACGCCCAACTTGAACCAAAGCCTCACAACTGACTTGAGAGGCTGACTCCACAAGTCACATGACCAGTGCCAGGTTTATCAGTACTGCGGTGAATCTAGTCATGGTGATGAGGTGAAGAGGGAAATGTAAGGTGAAGTTAAAGAAAAAAAGAAATTGGAAAAAAAAAACTAACAGAAAGGAATGTTAACTAGAAAGGTACCGCGGCAGAAAAAGGAGAAATATTCACAGGAAACAAAGACTGGCGAGAGGGGAGGTTCCACACAACATTCAAGAGCGAATCAGCAAAGAATGATGCGAGGGAATGGGGCAGGGTCAGGGGTCACAGGTTCTGACAGCACTGAAGTTTGTTGCCTCTCTGGCCGTCGGTGGTTGGGGGGACGCTGATGTCCACCACATTGTTGCCCGGCGACTCTGGGTGTGACGGGTGGTCGCTGATCTGCTTCTGTGATACTATGCGGTAGATCTCTGTGGAGGGGAAAGAGGAGACCAGTTGGGGCCCAACAGCTGCAGCTGTACATTTACAGAGCTGTCGCATCTGCGCAGATCTGCCGCAACAATATACTACAGAGAGAATGACAGAGGGATGCAAGGGGAGTGGGGTGGAAAGAGGGGAAGGGGGAAGAGAAAGACAGGGCACTGCAACATGCAGAAATTCTGCAGTATACTCCTGGCAATAAAGAATGTGAAGTGTGCAGTATGGCCACATGGCCACTAGGGGGCAGCAGACATACCTGTGAGGATGTTCTTAAACGCCTCTTCGACATTGGTTGAGTCCAAGGCTGAAGTTTCTATAAATGACAGGTTGTTTTTCTCTGCAGGGAGAGCGAGAGAGACACAGTGACCACCTGACCCACATCACGGTGTGTATGTGTGTGAGAGGGTGATTTTGTTTGCGTGTGTGTGTATGTGTGTGTGTGTGTCCTCGCTGTGCCAGGCCGTACCTGCAAAGGCGCGGGCCTCGTCGGTCGGCACGGCCCTAAGGTGGCGCAGGTCGCTCTTGTTGCCCACCAGCATGATGACGATGTTGTTGTCGGCGTGGTCCCGCAGCTCCTTCAGCCAGCGCTCCACGTTCTCATAGGTCAGGTGCTTAGCGATGTCATAAACCAGCAGTGCCCCACTGCCCCCCGGTAGTACCTGAGACACACACAGACACATCTGAGGTCAGTCCCACAACCATCTCCCTCCTGCCCAGCACTGTGTGGCCTCCATACGGGACTGTAGTCTCAGCACTGCAGTGTCTCCTGGGTATTGTAGTTCAAGATGAAACAGTTTACTGTCACATGCATAGCAACACTGCATGTCAGTCAAATTCTTTATCTTCAGTTCCCCACTAATAAATATACGACAATTAAAATGAATAATAGAAAAATAAAAAGGATTAAAGCAGGTTAAATCCACCGATTTAAAGCTCACACCCGAGAGAAGCGAAACCAAGGCTTAAGCATTACAGTATGTAGACATTACAGCTAAATAGCTGCTAGACCTGGCCTGCTTATAGCGTTGAGTACACAGGATGTGTGTCCTTCCTCATTCTGTGCTGTTGTGTGAGAATACTTTGCAAGAGCTGGGCGCGTATCGACATGTCAATATTAATTAATTTTTTCGAGTTCAACAACAACCGTCACCTCTATGCATTTATGCGTGTCTCTTCCTACTTCACTCTTTTAATCATAGTTCATGCGGTTTCACCTCTCCAAACATCAGAGGTCACCGGGAATGTCTTTGAAGGAAAGGAACGTCACTCATTTATAAGGCGCTGGTCGACTTACGTAAACCTTGAGGTGACATGCTTTTATCCATTACATAGAAGCTTCCAGGCCCTGAAATTGACCGTCATATTAACATTGACTACATATAAAGTGATGCCCCCTCCCACTCACCAGTAGCGAATCACATGGCCCCTGAAGTTTGAAGATGCGCTACCTCATCAAGTGACTACAGAGAACCAAAGGAAAAGACCCCAACGCCACATGCCAGAGATAAATAAAATAAGTATAAGCATTCAATATAACCAATATGGCTTCATCACTCAGACGTCTCCCCTGCTCCAGGATGTCCCACACTCAAGCTGAGAGTGAAGGGTGTGTGTGTGTGTGTGTGTGTGAGTGAGCACCCCTCCCCCGCCCCAGGATGCCCCACACTCACGCGGACGTGATGGCCCTGTAGCGCTCCTGTCCGGCCGTGTCCCAGATCTGGGCCTTTATGGTCTTGCCGTCCACCTGGATGCTGCGGGTGGCGAACTCCACGCCGATGGTGCTCTTGCTCTCCAGGTTGAACTCGTTCCGCGTGAAGCGGGACAGCAGGTTACTCTTCCCCACGCCGGAATCTCCGATTAGGACCACTGCCGCGCACAAACATCGCACATGGGTCTGAATCAGGGCCACATCTAAAATCTGGAGATTTTTTTTCCCGTCTTTTGTCTGCTCGGGTTAGTCGGCAGGCACATTTTACGACATGGAAACAGTCAGTTCTCATGCCGTCATGGCTACAGTACTTCCTTCCCCTTCCACCCACTGCTATTCCTGCCAGATCTACTTACATATTGTTTTACACTTCATTTTTTATTCTAGGCATAGAAATCTACCAAACTGACCACAATACAGCAGAACTAAAAGACTATATAGTGCACAATGCATTTTAGGTGACTGAAAATGTATCTCCCTTCCATTTGGTCCTTGTCTTCTGTGCTTGCTCGCTCGCTCACTCTTGCTCTCTCACACACACACACATATACACACACAGAACTGAGAATCAGACATTCTCTGCTGTTTCGGAAATCATCATCCCATTATCCCATTACAAAAATTAATTTAATCAACAAAGACCAATCTCTTCCGCACAACGTGACGTCAGGATGCAAGTTGGATTCAGGCGCATTAGTTCCACGTAAAACATTTACGGTAAAATACGTCATACTGCAAGTCTTGTGACCAAAAAGCACGATATAACAACTGCAAAGTAGCCTACATCTGATGTCATTGCTACGAAACACTAATGGATTGTGCTTGTACTAATGGACTAGGCTAGTACCTCAGTTGCTCGTTTGTAAGGAACCACCATCAGCATGTTTCCAAGGTAAACGTTTAATGGAAATCTGTGCATGGAAAACAGACGCAGGAGGCATTACACTTCACTGACCAAAGACTATGGTCTGAAATTGGCAGCTTTGCTGCAACACTCGGCTGCACTTCAGAACAATCCGTGCACATTTAAGGGACTTTAAATGACCGATTATCGAACAACTTCATGACCATTTCAGCGAGTTTCCTTTCGCTGTATTATTTTCCACAAGGGCGTTCTTGTACTGGCTGACATTCAACTGCGATGCAAATCAAACTGCTTATCTGCCCTGTGACAACAGAAAGCGCACTCTCCCTTTTTGCAAAAACCTGGTCCCACCCATGTATGTCTACGGTTCGTTCCACATCAGAAGCTGTGCTTTGTTACAATAATTAGCAGTCGGACTAA
>JAFBMS010001327.1:0-43126 GCA_019788955.1 Albula glossodonta | reverse complement strand
CGCCATCACTAAAGATCAGACTACCCCCAGGTGTGCAATTCCCTTACTCTTTTAAGCCCAAAAGAAAGGCCATCATCACACCCTGATTGGTCAAGAGGGGAAATGCACCAAGCTAGTTCCAATTATCAATTAGGAGCCAGCCTCCACACCGAGCAACAGGTGCTCCAAATAACTCTCCAATCAACTGAAGGAAAGGAATTTCAACATGCTGCACAATGAAATAAGGGGAAAAAAACCCAAAACAAGTGAGACTGTAAACACCACATTAAAGATCATTGACAGCAAGTACAAGAGAATAGGTGACTGTTACAAGTTGTATTTTTAGAAAAGACACAGATGTCAAAACAAGAACATGACAAGCTGAAAAAGTTTAGGTACTTAAGAACTTTCAGTTCTTGTAAAAATAGCCAAATAATAGGAGTGGCTACTCTGATTTCCAACTCTCAACTTTGATCTAAGTAAGGAAAAGGGAGACAAAGGCAGCAGATAAAATTATTAAAGGAAGGGCAGATAATGTTCACATTTGCTAATATATACACCCTGCTGGTGAGTGGTAGAAAATTCTTTAAATTCTTATTTGATACAATCATTTCTAAAAGTGATGGAATTTTAGTCTGTGCTGGAGATTGGAAGACAATTCTAAACTACTATATTGACACGACAAGTACGAAAACACAAATTTTAATATCATAATATGTTAAAGAGATGGATATGTATGATGGTTGGAGGAACCTCCTTGCACTAAAAAAAGATTTTACTCACTATTCAGCTACTCACCAGGCGCACTCCAGAATGGACTATTTCCTAATGAACACTATATAGATAGACACAGGGTGAAACAACGCTCAATAGGTACAGCAGATATACCACAATGTAATTTATTTGACTATACACTTAAATAACATAAAAGAGTACATTATTGATACGAAATATTAGTATTTTAAACAAGGATGCTGTTGTAAAGCAAATTAAGAAATTAGTGACTGAATAAAAAAAAAGAATGGCCAAGTAGACCCAACCATTGTATGGGACACTGTTAAAGAAAGAGAGGGAGACTAATTTCAAGAACGGCATACTTAAAATGAAGAGGGCTAAATACGATAAATTAGAGAAAGCATTGAGAAAACTAGAGAAACAACAACAAAAAGATAAGGACAAAGGATTGACAAACCAGATAAAAGAACTTAAAAAACAAATAGAGAAAACCTTGAATGATAAATTGGAAAAGAAATTGAGATTCACAAAACAAACCATTTAGGAATCAGGCCCGGGAGCAACAAATATTTTCGCAAGACGTCTCAGGGCATATCAAATTATAAATCCAATTCACAAGATCAAAGACCCTTTAAATAATAAAATAGCCAATAAACCAGAAGAAATTCATAGAATCTTCAAAGATTACTACGAAACCTTATACTCACAGCCTAAGATTATTGATGAAGATAATATTAAACAATACTTATCGTTACACCTTCCCTCCATAGGAAAAATACAAAATGATGAATTAACCGCACCCATCACAAAAAAAAGAATTGGACATAGCAATTAGTCATCTGAAAACAAATAAATGCCCAGGGAGTGATGGTTTTCTGATTGAATGGTGCAAAATTTTTTAAAGATCTTGCCCATGTATTGCTAGAATCCGACAATTAAAGCTGTAGCACCACCATCATGGAAAGAGGCCGTCATAGAAGTCATCCCAAAAGAAGGTAAAAATAAAGAATGCTGTGAATTTTATCATCCAATTTCTACACTGAATGTAGGTTATAAATTGTTTACATCTGTAATCTCAAAAAGAATTGAACACCTTTTCCCCAATTTAATAAATAAAGATCAGATGAGGTTCATAAAAGGACAACTGACACAGGATAACATCAGACAAACCCCACACATTATAGAACAAGCTAATAAACAACATCTAAGTGCAGCTCTGGTCAGTCTCAAATCGGAAAAAGCGTTCGATAGTTGGCTGGCTTTTTCTGTATGGAGTGTAGGTAGAGATAGAGAGGTTGGGCTTTAATAATCAATTTGTTATGTTCATACACTCTTTATATAGAGACCCAATCACTGGAATAAAGATCAATAGCCATCTGATAGGCAGTTTTAAGCTCTTTAGAGGCACTCGCCTGTAGGGATAGACCGATTATCGGCCGGGCCCATTATCGCCGCCGATATTTGGCATTTTGACGCATATCGGCATCTGCCTTTTTTTTAATCCGACTGCCGATAAGAGATCAAATTAAAACTGGGTTATTTTGGCTCTGATGCAGCCGCGCCTCTCTACTGTCTCCAGCATTGTTCCACCCACAGCACCATATGATTGGTTACATGCAGAGCCACGGCATGGGTAACAGCCAATCAGCAGTAAAAGCTGTGCATGAACAGTGCTCACACACGGCAGAGAGGAGAAAAAGTTTTGCCGAGTGAAGAAGCTCCAGTGAGCAGATATACGGTCCAAAGGTAAGTTAAGGCAGCACTCCCCCCGAAATTGTAATAAAAATCCCAGTCCTCTACAACTCACAACTACTAGTGACGTTACTGTGAGCCCAATAACGTTATATAAACATAAGCGACAGCTCTGCTCGCTCAAAGTCCCTCCAGACGTGTCTGTTGATCACTTGCAACAAGGTTGCTGATAATACCGATATGGAAATAGTCCATGATAGTAGAAGTATGTATGTGTGAGTGAGAGAGAGAGTAAAAACCTAATGAACTCAATTCAGTCCAGTTTTATTGCAGGGAAGCACGTTGAGGTGAAGGCTGATTAGCTTTTAGCGTAATGTTAGCCCACCGGTCCGCTTTCTCCTCCTCTGGCTCTAGATGCTCAGCAGACTGTAGCAATGGGGAGAATGTCTATTATGGTAGAGAATAGTGTGTGTTTGTGTGGAAGCCACAAGAGAAACTCTACAACTCACGACTACTAACGTTACTGTGAGGCCCAATACGTTTGCAGCAGCTGTCTGTTCCTATGATAAATACTGATTATTAAAGTGAAGATGCTGTAGGCTATTTAGTGTTTTTAACGGTTTAATGACTTGAAACAAGGTTGCTGATAATATTATCATATATTATCAGCAACCTTATTATTATCATATATATATATTATATATAATATAATAGTAAGAAGTGTGTGTGTGTACGTGAGAGAGAGTAAAATTCAGTTAGTTTTATTGCAAGGAAGCACATTGAGGGGATGGCTAGAGAATAATGTGTGTGTGTAGGCCACATGAGAAAGTGCAGAAACTGACAGCAAAGCACCATCTGTCTGAGAGAAAACTGTAGGGCAATAATGGCTGTTCAACTACCAAGTTATTTTACTTCACCTTTTTCAGTGTTGATTTAGAGATCCCAAGCAGCAGAAAATGACATATTGTTAGATGAAGTGTGTCCTGAAGCTGTCTTTGATAGTTTCTTGTAGGGAGGAGCAGGATATTGCTGTTCAAGACTTAAGGCATAATGTAACTGCATCATAAAGCCTACATGAACTGTATGGTGTTCAGTGATGAATAGTCTCTCCTATTGCTATTGTACTATTTTTTCAGCTATAGTAACATTAATCGTTAGTAATGTAGCAGCCTAGTTTTGAATGACAGGGTCCCTGCTATCACATGTTGTTAAAATATAACATTTACATAATAAAATCAACTACAGGCTTCCCCAAATGCTGTAATAAATTAAGCATGATGAGTTGAGCATATGTCAGCCTGTGGCCCCACTTTTAACTCTCTCTCTTTTTTTCAAACCCTTATTGCAGATGGATAGACTTAAGTTTAAAAGTGCAGTATGGAAGTATTACACTCAACCAACACCAGGGAAGGCAGTCTGTAATACATGCAATGAAGGTGTCAGCATGGGAGCAACATCGGGAAAAACCAAAAATACTTAACATGTGGTCCCATCTTAGGATTCATCACCCTGAGTTGGTTGAAACAGCACAGAAGAAATGGGAATCTGAATCTCATCAGGATGAGACAACTTCATCTCAGCCAACAATAGAGGACATGTTTCAGAAACAAAGAAAGTGGACAAACTCAGATGACAGGTCGAATCTAATGGACAAACTAGTCATAGAGATGATAGTCACTGACAACCAACCGTTCACGGTGGTATCTGATTTTGGCTTTAAGCACCTCATGGCTGCAGCAGAGCCACGATATGCACTGAAAAGTGACCAGTATTACCTAACTGAAAAGCTGCAAGAAGTTCACCACAAGATTGTGGACAAGATCAAGCAATATTCTCGCGTGTCACGATAGAATAGCCGTATATACCGATTCCGCCAATCAGAGCTTCAGTATTGTTTTCTCGGGCACTGATTGGCTGTTGTGTTCTCGAAGCATCTTGCCGCTTACCTTGCTATGTCTCAGTTCCGTGTGTCTCCCTACAGTGTACGGTGTTCCGCATAACTTTGAATGTTTTTTGCTGTGTTTTTGTGTTTTATTGATGACCCTAAAGATGCCACCCAAACGCCCATAATCTAAGGCTGCTGTGTAAGTACATACTCTACTTTTAAAACTGTTTGTACAATTTTTGAGTTTTCTATTGGTCCTGCTCTCTCTCAATATCTTTTATGTGTTTAAATGTGTTTCTATTGTTTTAAAAGTATGTTTAAAGACCTTAAAATGCTTTTAAAAGTACTTATAACAAAAACTTATAACATGCGTAGGGTGCATTTAAATAGGGTATTTCTATTTCGCAGATTTTCACTTATCGCGGGTGGGTCTGGAATGTAACCCCCAAGATGGAAGGGGGTTTACTGTAGCTGTAACAAGCGCCACTGTGATTACTACAAGCACTTGAAACATTCTTGCAGGGTAGAGACAAGCCAGGTACAGAGAAGAGAGTCAAACTTTCAAATCTCTCTTCTTACACAGTCTCCACCCCTGTGTTCGTACCCATGTTGTGTTGTCCTCAAGGGATGAACAGTCGATGCATGAGATTAAAAGGGAAGCCAAGACCATTTGGGTCACCCTGCGTATCGCGCCTACAAATGAAAAAAAAACTGTGGTTGACCAGAAGGTCCAGAGCAAATGTCAAGTCATTCCCTCAGAACTGAAGAGCTCCAAAAATATGCTAAGAAAACTTTCAGAGATTTACTGTAGTCCTTTTGCATCAATAAACTGGAGAGAAGATAAGCCAGATGGATCCACAGGTACAGACACAGATGGGGAAGGAAGCTCAGAATAGTTTGACTGTAGCTCCACTGCTTACAAAGGAACATAAGTTCCCATATGCTCAACAGGGAAAGGAACCTGCAATCACATCTACAGGATGATCTTTGCAGGTGCATTGGGCACATATCCCTGGAGTTCTGCCCCATTATTGCATTTTTCACAATACCTCCTCATTGTGAGCAGCTGCTCACTGACCCAGTGGCATGTAAATCAGTAATTAGTTGGACTTCAGGAAGTACCAGTATTGTAAGACTGCTAAAATATAATCTCCTGGCTAGGATATCACACAAACTAGGATGAACTATAGAGATGAGATCATTATGTTTTTCTTCATGTTTCTTGATACATTCAAAAGGATAAACCCTCTCTGTCAGAATAGCACAAGGGTACCTGGGGGTAACTGTAGAAAAAGAAAAGATTCCTTTGGAAATATGGTCCTTTTCCTTTCTGAGTTGATGCAACAAATCCAAACTAAAGTTTTTGATTTGGTGAAGAAAGATATATGTATTACAATAGAGAAACTTGTGGGCCTCCTCTCCAAGTACAGAGACAAAAAGACACCAACTACCTAGTCACACAGACATTTAAACACAACACCCCAGCTCTGAAATGTGGGCAAATGGCTGAGACCAGATATTAGGTTGTTGACACCTTGAATATCTTTCCTGTTCACACAAGACCCCCCATCAATACAGAGAACAAGATCTGTATTGAAGCTGGGAAATGATTTTCACACCCTGCTCCCCTAGCACCCCAAAATGACATTATGCTAATGATCTGCCCTAGTGTTTAGTAGGTCTCATGTAAACAGCAACTTACAGCATGAAAAAGACACATGTTGTTTCCCAACAGTAACAGCCAGGAATCACCCTTCCACAGCAGCTCCTGTCTGAAGAGAGAGGAGCTACACAACTGAGTTATGTGTAGTTACACATAACTGCCCAGATGTCTACTGCTATGTTTGAACTGCCAAGATTTGCCTAACAAACAGATGAGTACTGTTACGTATACGTAGGAGCTGTTTAACATTTCTCTGCATGGAGCCATAAACACTAATTCTATTTACTCAAGGTCACATGGTCCACAGCACGACTCACCCCAGTGTCTGTAGTTCACAGTTTGGACTCTTCAGTCCAGCACAGAGCACCTTCACTCCTGAATCTCCCAGGTTATTGTAGCTGAGGTCCAGCTCTCTCAGGGGTGAGTCTGATGACTGGAGAGCTGAGGCCACAATTTCACAGGACTCCTCTGTAAGATCACAGCTGCCTAGTCTGAAAAAAAAGTTAAGATTGTATTGTTAACAGGAGTTCCATTAACCGAGAATTGCCCTTCATTCACAAATATTTAGAAGATACTTTGATGGAAAATTTCATGTGACATCCATCATTTTGAACGATAAAAAGAATTGCTGCAAATAGGTTAGACACCAACAGCAAAAAAATTAAACAAGAACAAAACCGAAGAACCAGAAAGTCATTGATATTAAAGGCTACTATGGCCTGCTTTCCCAGTTTTCAGGCATCAGTCACTTTCCGAGCTTGTTTACAAGCAGGTCTGCATTTCAGAACATTCACAGATACTTCTGTTCAAGTTACTGGCCTGAACTCACTGAATATTAGGGCTGAATGATTGGTTAAAAAATATATGGTTAAAATTATAATCCCAATTATATTTCTATATAATTATATAATTCTATATATTGTGATTACAATTATTCATCACAATTATCAGTCTATTTCAGAAAACAAAATAATTTTATTGCACTTTATGCATCTTAAAACATTCATCTTTTCTTTGGTTCTTGTAAATCAGTGCTCTAGTCATTTCTCAGAGTTCCAACAGCTAGAAAAGCTCTTTTTCAATTTGGCCCTAATATTTTAGTATTTAGTTGTATAAATAATAATGATTAACTGTTGTGAAACTAAAGTATTTCCAAATTCTGTGTTCATGTTGGTACCTTCAATGGGCCCTGGCTTCTCCTGCTCAGTAATTCTTTGGAATTGAGTGTTTTTTTTTCCCAGTACCTGGAAAGCCTTAGTCTACTTCACAAACCACAAATGGCATCCAAATTAAAATTCTGTTAAAGTTAACAATTTGGTGTAATACAAAACAGAATATTCAACATATATATCGTAAACAGAATAAGTTTGCTTGGTAGCTGGTACATAGCCTCATTCAGAATCTAATTCACAGAAAAGCTTCTCTGCTGAGTCTCTTACTGTGGCAGGAGAAGCAAACTAGTCCGCTTGTTTGAGCCAAACTGCCAATCAACTTGGCTGCTGGTGATGTCAGGTTTAATTAAAAGCGTTTCTTTGAATTCATATAGTTTTTGTACCTCCCTTTATAATCTTGTCCACATAATTTAGCCTACTGACACATAGGCTACGTTGATTTCAACTGGGACTTGATTTTTTCTTCCCTGGTTGTGTCAAGTGTCTACAACTGTGAATCTATTGCACACATGGGGAACTTAAGGCCCGCGGGCCGGATCCGGGCCGAGGACCGACTCGGTCCGGCCCACAACGTCTTCAAAGAAAAAAAACACAATAAAAGGCAGCAACAAGCAATCTGCAGGCAAATAACTACCATGAGTTTGTACTGCTATTTCAATAATTTCCACCAGAGGGCGCCGTCTTATATTTGATTATGCCACTCACTGACTCTTACTCGCTGCTTTAACTAAAAAAAAAAAAAACAAGGGAAAAAAGGGAAAAAAGATGAACGCTCCAAAAAAGAGAAAGATTGACTCTGAATGTCGTGTTTTTAATCAAGAGTGGACATCTAAATAATTTATCACCAGTGTTGGAACAAAGTTAGGATGCTTGATATGTGAAGAGACTGTATCTGTGTTCAAGGAATACAGTATTAAGAGACATTTTACTACCAAGCATAATAATTATGCCACAAACCTGTCGTCACAGGAGAGAGGAGAAAAAGCCCTGAAATTGTCTTCCAACCTAACTGCAAGGCAGAATATTTTCAAAAAGCAGTCAACCACACAAGAATCAGCAACAAAAGTGAGCTACATGCTGTCACACAAGTGAGTGCAGCACAGCAAGCCGTTCTCTGACGGTGAATTTGTGAAAGACTGTATGGTAGAGGCGGCTGGCATACTATGCCCTGACAATAAAACTAGGTTTGAAAATGTCAGTCTGTCTCAGCGCACAGTCACTCGTCGTGTGTTCAAGAGGGCAACTGACTTCACGTATTTTTCCATCGCTCTGGATGAGAGCACAGATATCAAAGATACCGCCCAACTCCTTATTTTCATTAGAGGGATCAACGACAAGTTTGAAATAGTTAGTGATTTGAGTAATAATAAGTAAATAATTTGTATTCATGATCATGGACATGTTTTTTGTCAAGCAATGTCTGTGAATTTATTTTTGTTCCATTCAGTGATGCAGGCATGTACTTTAACGCACTATTAAAGTTTGATAATTGTAAAGCAGTCTGCTTTGAGTCCATATATATAACATAATGCAATGTGTTTCATCAGTGACCTATATATGCAGTGGTGCATCAGACAAGTGGCAAGATGGAAGCTAATTTAAAAGTTAATACTGAAATTAAGTGGATTGTGTTATGTAAGTAATATATTCAACCTAAGACTACAACAGATTGATACATCAGTTTAAAAAAATGTAACAGAAATGTTCTGTTTGTTAAGCTGGCAAATAGCCTGTTTATAATCAATCTGTTATATCTACCAAATCCATGTTGTTTAACATAATTCAGCACTATGTGTTGGTGTTTCAGTTCAATTTTCAAATGTGCAGCCCTTGGCTTGCTTGATCTCTGTCCATGTGTCCCTCTGGAAAAAACTGTTGCCAACCTCTGACCTATTGGGACTCAACATGACACCGTGATGAAAGACTCTGGTACCTTTAGAAAGTAAACTCAATCATAGACGATCAGATGAAACTGCAGTAAAGTAAGTATGGTAACCATATATATACACACGTATGCAGTCAAATTTATGTTTTCACACTGTGGCCGCGTCCTCAGCCAAGTAGTGGTGAGACTGGAGTGATTGCCTTCAATGTCCGAGTTTAGCCTGCTACATTGAAAGCTCCAACAAACTTCTCCTCAAAAGAAAGAAGCCCGGAATTCCAATCGGTGACAACGAAATATGCAACAACTGACAACCATTCCTAAATATTTGTGCTAAAACAGGATAAATATTGCTAGCTTGGCAGCGTCACAGCCTCCCTGGGCAGAGATACTGCAAGCCTGATCTTGCTCTGGTTTTCTTTCCATTCGTTAGCGCTAGCTAAATTGCTAAGTTATCCCCTGAACCTTCCAGAGTGGCGTGCAGCTGATACGTTCAGCTTGCTTTCATACAATAGGAAAGAAAACAGGACTGATGTTACCTCCGCCGCTTGTACCCGACGCTGGAGCTTCTCATTCCGCGGGCAGCTCGCTCATGTTGCCGGGGACAGATAGCCTGGTCTTGGGATTGCGAAGGTAAGCGTTCCCTGCCCACAGCAATCGGCGTTTTCTAAAAGATCCCGACAGCTTCGGCAGCGTGCCATGATGTTGTACAATGTGGTTGCTTAAAGATGAACAAGAAAAAGAAAAACAATATTCGAGTGGAGTGTACGAGTTTGTGAAATCCGCTTTCAGCATTTGTCAGACGCCGCCAAACTGCGCGCACTAACCTCACTGGAAATAGCGTCGTTCCTCTCTTTTCAGAGGGGTTTACTGTATTAAGAGGCAAGCTCGACATAGCCAAGCTTTCTTTGTGTGAACTGGCTCTACAAACCCTAAACTATCAGAGATAATTGAACATTCGCTAAGTCCCCCCCAGTTACAATTGCTTCGCATGTCAAGCTTTCGCAGGTGGCGAACACACACACCCACGTCGACCAGATGCATAGCAATGATACGTATAGAGCAGGAGTCGCCAACATGTTGCCCGTAGGCACCTGGTCGCCCACAGGGCATGTTTCAAAAAATAGCACTGGTCACCATGGAGCTCCGTCTAAAAATTGTATTTGCATTGATGTAGATGTGAAAATGACAATATTGAATTTTAAAAAAAAAAATAAAATGTTTTATGCATATATGAACTCATAGTTATAGTTCAATATCGCGCACAAGACACACCTTCGTCTCACTCTTTGCTGAGACCAGCTAGCGGGCGCAGCTACAGTGGAAAGCGAAATGCGGTTTTTACCCACAAAAAAATGAAGAAAAAATGGCAGAAAAGCGAAAGAAAACGTACCATTTTTACAGTGATTGGGGGGAAGAGTTCTTTTTAACGACAGTGAAAGAAAAGTGTGTATGTCTCATTAGCGGGGCGACGGCAAAGCAGCACAACGTGGAGAGACACTTCAGTACGTGTCACAAAAGCTTCCATGCTAACTACCCACCTGGCAGAGCACAACGGGCAGAAAAAGCCCGCGAGTTAAAGGCAGCTTTGGGTAAACAGCGGTCTTTTTTCACAAGGCCGGTGAAAAAGTCACAAAAAGCAACTGAAGCGTCATTTAGAGCTGCGTATTTTTTGATAAAGAACAAAAAAGAATTGTGAAATTATTGTATAAAATTATTGTGAGGAATCATTAACACTAACATGTGATCAGACAGTCTCTTTACATTTATTATTATTATTATTATTATTGATAATAACATTATTATTAAAGGTGAACCGTGCAACTTTGTTATTCAATAAGTTTGTATCAAAGTAGTACTTCGTATTACTCAGTATCCTTGAAGTAGCTCTCAGTCTCAAAAAGGTTGGTGACCCCTGGTATAACAGATTAAACAATGCCTTTACAAAACTATGTGAACGCCATATCTGTACACATTCAAAATCGCAGAATATATAGAAACACAATCTTTCTCAAAGTAAAGAAAATCAATGTATACCTGCATTTGAAAAAGAAAAGACGATGATTTACAATGTGGAACGAACTTCTCCACCTGTCAATAAACCATCGCAACAAATCATTCTTGAGGAAACAATTTTTAAATATTCGATTCCGTAGTGCATTTTCATAACGGGATATCGATATTACAAAACTCATGTTTAAACTTGCACAAGGTAGGAAAAAGTTAGCAAGCTAGCTTACTGACAGTCTGCAGCTTGGAGTTAGCTTGTCAATCATTTAGCATGTTACGTCAGTTTACACTCGAATGCATTACAAATACGAAATAAAAAGCGACATTTGCATTGGTACAGGAAGTAATAAACATATGCATGACTAATATGAGGAAGAGGATTATACATTTCATAGATATGCAAGTGTGAAAACATCCTCCGAAGTGGTATGTAGTTGCTGTGCCTTCATCATTCTTTTAGTGTATGGATGATATCTTGTGTAAAATCATATTACCTGAAGCAAACGGGAAAAATGAGAGGAGGAAGACTGGAGGTGGGCCAGTCCCACCAGATTGCACGATTTCAGAGGAGCTGGCCCTCCCTAACAAGGTTGGCCAAAGATGAAGGGGATCAAATGGGGTGTCTCCTCTGATCCTGGTGCTGGCAGCTCCCAGCAACATTTGTTTGTCCAGGGTATATATAAGTGGTTTGTTGGTGAAGTACTAAATGCATATTTGGCCATGAGGTGTGAATAGTCTATCTATTTTACAGTCGGAGGAGATACTATGCTTTTGCCGGAGCTGCCAGCACACACCCTTGTTCACCCCCACACAGAGGTGTACAGTCAAAGCAATGTGTCATGTACTCTTATCAATGTTTACTGATGTTTTGAATCCACTTTATGCAGTTTTCTTTCATCATTCTTCAGGTGGAGATCAATGATGAGGAGACACTGTCTATGCACTCAGGGATGGCTGTGGGGGTAAATTTATCTTTATCATGTGATGAAATTGTGGACCCAGTTGTGCCTAATGTATCAATGACAGGCTTGTGGTAGTCTGCACATAGGCTTAACTGCTTTAGGTGACCTCAAAAGTTTTAAACTAATTAAGTAGCTTCGTTACTACAAGAAATGTAAAATGTAAAAGAAGTAAATGTATTTTTCGAGTCATTTATGTATTTATTGTTTTTTATTTTGGCAGCTTTGGTCCAGAAATGTAAATAGAAATTTTTGAGCCATGTATTTATTTATGTATGTATTTTTTATTTTGGCAGCTTTGGTCCTCCATATACAGGGTCAAACCACTCTCTCGTTAATTAAACAAACAGTATCAACCCTCAAAAAACATTGTATCCAATACCAGGAAGGTAAATGAAACACGCCCATTGCGAACGGGGGCGGAACCCCAAATTCCACCATTCCTCTGACCTCCCACCATTGAAAGACCACAATCAAGCTGATTGCTCTGTGTGACTATGACAACATGAAGGTATGCTGTGCTGCACGGAGGATAAATTCTGCAGGTAAATACCATTTCATTGTCTTTCCAGGAGCCAGAGGACACAACTTTCTCTTCACTTGTCGCTGCTTCCAGAGGAAAATCTGAGATTTTACCACCACTCTTTCCAGATTTCAACACTGAATATGTCTTCTTCCAAGTAAGTACTGTACATTCCGTCGCACTTTGTAGTCTTTCAATTATTATTTTATTTCACTTCAATGCAGACATTTGTGCCTTTTGGAAAAGGTCACATTGTTTATTGCAGTGTATATAGTGTACTGAGTAGGTTCCACAGTATATTCATTCAGTGTATATATTCACTTCTGTACTTTTTGTTGCTGTGTGTTTATAACAAAAAAAGGCAAAAATAAATGTTTTTGCTAAATATAGCCAGTTCTCTGTCTCCTCAGGAAATCAAACAGGCATTTCTTTGTGTGCGGTGTCAATCAGAAGCCCGTATTCAGCCTCCCGGTCCATCTGAGAAGGACTTCCATGAAGAACGGCACGGAGGCTGACATTCATGCTGCAGTTGAAGCGGCCAGGGAGGATGTGGCCGTGTTGCTGCAGAAGGGCAGGATTTGGGAGCACATCACCCTCAAGAGAATTATGGATAGCCCTGACCCCCTCAGCAGGTTTGTGGATGATCTTTTCATATGGTGTGTTGTGTGCTCATTTCAGTCTTGTCTCTTTGCATTTCTGTGAGTTTTTTTTTTCATGGGAAAAATTTTAATGAATTTGGTGGTGGTGGTGGAGGAGCCTTTGAATAGGGGTCAGGTGGTGTGTAACATCCCAACTGCTGCCCCTCCTCCTGCTGCAGCTACCTCCATGGCTGAAGTAGAGGGGGAAGCCGTCTCCTGTCCTGAGTCTGAGAACTCGGGAGAACTGTTTCAGAAGTGAGGCCTCCGTTTTTGAAGGGGTTTGCCACCTTTCATTGGACCTCTCCCATGAGAATCCCAAACAGGAGGTAAGAACAAACATCATAATATTTACTTTGACATACTGTGACACACTTTATATTAACCCCCCAAATAATGCTTTTGTCAACCAATAATACATAGCTTACACACAGCTCTGTGCCACCAAGCACTTCCCGCATAATTTTTGGGTAAAGTGTCATGTTTTTCAAGTAGATAACATGGCCCTATACCTGCACTTCATGGACCTGATAGAGCCAAACTTGAAGTTTGTACGCTCCCTGGAATGCACCAGGGAGTATTACCATAAGCTGGTGGAGGCCAAGCTCTACAAGCAGACGGTGCAGAACTGTATCTAGAGCCTGAAGAGGTTGGTTGTGTTTTGTGGTGGTGGTTTTTGAAATACTTTCGGTTACTTTGCTCTGTAACATCCATGGTAATGCATCCAAAAAAAAAATTATATATTTATATATATGTGTGGGTGTATAATTCTTTTTTTTTACCTGCACCAGGCTCATGATTGAAAACAGAAAACAGGGACCTGCACCAGGACAGCAATAACTTCAGTGAATTCCAGTCAGTCCTGCCGAAGTTCTTTTCAAAAACGGTCGGCAATGAGGTGGTCAGACAGAGGTTCGTATTTGGTTATGTTAGGTTTGTGCCTGTAATTATACAACTGAATTAGATGCCTGTCTATTTTAGATCAGTTTCATAAAAAAAGAACATTATCCTCATTTGTCTTTTAACAGGTATGCAATCCTGAGGGAAGAGCTGCTGTCTCCACATGACTGCAGGCTCATTTTGAGGGCTGCCAGGAATGACTCCCTGGCAGTCATCAGGAAGCTGATAGGCACGCAGGCTGTGGAGGAGTCTGAGCTGACAAAATCAGGGTGCCAGCTAGTAGTGTACTACCTTGAAGGCACTCTGATGCTCAGGCACTTGCAATGGCCTGGTGCTGTTGAGCACATGACTGTAAGTATTTTTTTTTGGTAGGGGGAGGGGTTAATTATTTTTAATTAATATTTATTATTTATTATTATTGTTTAATATTTGTTTCATATTCATTCATTGTTCACAAAACCCTTCCTTGTCTTTTTTGTATAGGTGCAGGAGTGGGTGCAGCATACATCAGTCCCTGGCCACAGCGGCCACACGGTCATTGTAGTAATGGAGCTACACAGTTGGCTTCTTTTGCACTCAGCCAGGAGGAGGAGGCGGTAAGATCTACAAGAAAAAATTTCCCTGTGATAACTACTTGCAAACTAGTTTTCAATACCAGAGCAAGAAGTTCACAACTCGCTGTTGTTTTTATTTTGTCAACAGTGGTTCCAGGTGTACTTTGAAGCGGTCCGGCCAACATTGCTGGGCAAAAAAAAGGCAGCTGGAGGAGGACGACACCTCTGTTGACAGATTTTTCATCTCCGGCACGGGGAAAAACATCTATAATGCTTCAAATGACTTGGAACAGTTGCACAACAAGTTAGTTAAACATAATTTTTTTAACAACGTTGTATATATAATGCAAATAATTTGATAATGCACTGCATAGCAAGAACCTACTACACAATGGACATGGGATGCTTTACATTTACCCATCTTTAGAATATTTGTGAAGTTTATGTAAGGGTCTTATTTTTTTCTCCTTTTGAAATGCTCAACAATTTTTGTAGAGCTACCCGAAGTAATCGTGAACTAAACATATGCAGGAACTATGAACATATGAATGCATAGTTTTTTTCATTAACCTTTTCAACTTGGTTGAAAAGTAAATCAAAAGACCCAAAAATGATTGGGTGAATATTTGATGAAGAAATAAAAACTATTCTTGCATCAAACAAAATGACCACTTCCAAGCATTCGTCTTCTGGTTCTTTTTTTCTCATTTAAATGTTTTATTTGTATTTCAATAACAACACAATCACATCCTCTTAGCAATTAACATAGAAAAAACTCACACACAAAATTATCAAAATGATAACTTAACCCATAGTTAAATGAAAATGCTAAATAAAGTAAGCTAAGCAAAAAGAGTACATTACGCTTCTGTTGTAACAATGTCTGTGCACCAACTCTGATCCCACTCATGACAGTTGCTTCATCATAACACTGGCTGATGATACTGTAGCATTCACTGCCATGGAGTAAAGAGTCCAGGTGGATAAAATTATTTATTTCATTATCAACTGTTGTTGGCCACAGCCAAGCTATACACCACTGAACAATTTGTTTGTAATTCATCTTGCCAAAACCCTAAATGTTCCCTTTTTTCCTATTTTCCCTCCACATATCTCATGGGAAGGGACGTAGCTTTCCTTCACAATTTCCCAATCCACCATGTTGTTGTTGATGATCTTTATTTAATTCTTACAGATTCAAAGGAAATGCCCAACACTCACTTAATACCTGCTTATCAAGTTAAAAGATGAATTAATCAGCAGTCCGAAAGTACATAGACGTTTTGGCCATGACGTTTTAACCATGTCTCAGCTCTCATAAGCTGGTGGAGGCATAGTAGCCATATCCATGCATTTTGTTAAGAATAGCCTACATTTCCTGAATCTTGAAATATAAGAATTACATTACCTGTAGCTTCAACCATCCACACAGTATGAAATAGAATTTTCTTTTGAGCACATATTTTTTTTCAATCGCCATTTAAACATACCGGTATAATTGCCTATATGAATCATGGCAGAATTTTGGAATAATGCTTCTGATATCAATATAGATTTTTATTTTTTGCTTCATCTTTTTGATACATCTCTATGCTTATGTACAAAAAGTATAGAGATGTACAAAAGTACATCTCTGTACTTACGTACTTGTACACCTGTTACACTTCACATTTATCTTTATTTGGTTTTTTGATCTGTTTTACCATATTTTATCGTTACCGATTTTCTTATCTTTATTTGTAGATGCAAAGCACTTTGGGATGCATCCTGTTCAAAAGGTGCTACACAAATAATTACAGTTATTATTGTTATGATTATTATTGTAGGCTATTAATATAATGTGCATACAGATGACTGGCTTCACATCGGAAAAACCTTGGCAACGTTATTGAAAATAACATCACATCAATTAAAAGTAGATAAAAACATTGATTTAAAATGATTTTATGATCATGGAAAATATACAGCTTCCTATCTGCCCAGGGGAATGTGTTGTAGGCGCTGTCGTATGGTTGCAGCATCTCCTGAGTTGATGGTGTGCTGTACAAGGGAAGTCTGCCCCAGCTCTTCTTCACCACATGCAAAACAGTCCAGGAACTCCATCAGCAGCTGCCAGAGCTGATCCTGCTGCACAGCCAGGTCGCCGGCACTCCTCTGCCAGATCTTTCACACAGCCGTCATCCTCCTCCCTTCTCCTTCAAGTGGAACCTCTCTGCTCTCCAGCTGCCCCGCTGCGGGACTCGTGCTGTAATCTGGGGTAGCTGGGAGTTGTGCGGTACGTACCTGGAGCTCAGGCTGGGGCAAACTGGGTGTCTCTACACTCTGTGGGTACTCACTGCTCCCCATGCAGCATGTGTGGGGCCTGGCTGGCTGCCTGTTATTGCTCGCATCAAATTTAAAACTTTGGTGCTAGCTGCCATGTGCGGCACATCTGGGGGGCTCATCTTCACAACATGAAAACTCAGCGTGATGAAACTCAGCGTGGCTTTCACCAGGTCCAACTGACAGCTGTGGTCCCTCAAAAAGTCCAGGGAGATAATGCATGCGTCCTGCACCCCAGCTATATGTGTCACACATTTTTACCCCCACAGTCAACATTAGCCACCCTCTCCTTCTCATTGGTGCTAGGTCACCAGTCGCTGTGCGGAGCTGAACTGCTGTGTCAGGGAAGTGAGGATTTAAGAAAAATAAGGATTCTCTGAATTCAGGGTGTTCTAATAATTAAAGCCCTCATTTAACGTCCGGCACTCTGAATACCGAAGTCAAGTGACACTAACTATTTAAACCTCACCTAAACAACAGGTAATAAGTTAAAATTGGTTTACTTAAAAAATTGCTATTAAAAATACTAATTATCAATTAAATAACCAAGTTCATTTATAGAAATGAGCAGTTTGGTGGATCAGAAATATGTATACACTTGCAAATGAAATAGTTTGAAACATTTATTTGATAATTACAACACTAAGACAAGAACAAACAGGAAAATTGAGGATCACAGATGAATGAAATGAAGATTACCCAGCCAATGCTTGTCTCTCCTGAAGAATAACAAAGAGCTACTCCCAACTGCAGCCAAACCAAAAAAGTAAAACCTAAAGGTATGATAGTTTCAGGGCTGATGGTAGATAATAGGACAAGCGATGAAGCAGGAAGTTGAAACAGAAGTACTGAACAATGAGGACTGAGCCATGAGGCCGGTTCCAGGCCCAACTTAAGAAGGGTCTCTCTCCATCCTCCCTGGTCCTCACATATCTAATTTTATGGTGGGGGAGTACCTGAAGTTTTATCCTGGACTTAATCTAATACTGAAACTTAAACAACTGGAAAACACAAGGAATCCTCTCAGTATAAACCTTTCTGTGATCAGCTCTCTTACGAGCATCACAATGACACCAAACATGAACATGTGTGAGTTTAGGGAGGAGAGTTCATAGAGAGGAACAGGCCGTTCCACATGAATGGCTTTGCGGTTGTATTGAGATATACTCCTGTTGTAATGTGACTTTATTAATATAAAGAAAGTGAATATTATTGAGGTATAGAAGGGGAGAGTGATCCTAAAGTACACAAACACACGCAGGCATAAACTCACACAGACACACACACACACACACACAACCGCTCCAGAAGGGGAAGGAGCCAGAGGGAGAGGGAGAGAGGTGATGGCCCCCAGTGGTTGAGCATATTTGTCAAAGGATTCTACATTTGGGGGGCACCTCCGAGCTCACCAAGAACAAAGAGGGTCGTACCTGGACTAGGGTTTTTAATTTTTGTTTCAGAGCTGGAATTGTCATAGGTGACTTTTGCAGTACAGGCAGCTCCCGGGTTATGTACGTCCAACTTACAGACAACTCATACTTGCGAACGGACTGCCATAAAGCCTGTTATGTTAGAAAATTGGAGTTAAATAAAATGGTTTTTACGAATGGCACCGTGATCCGATTCTAGCTGGCGGGCTCAAGCTGATGAACCACCGAAGTGTATGTGTTTTATATGCATAGAAATGTTAAATATGTACAAAGACAAACATTTGACTAACTGATGCTAAATATGAACTGTATGTACCTGTTCTGATTTATGTACAAATTCGACTTAAAGACAGATCTAGGAACGGATCTCGTTTGTAACCCGGGACCTGTCAATACTATAGAAGAGGACACAGTAAGCTAGGCTGGTAGTTTGCTTTTGTTCCCCGACGAGGGAAGGGGATCAGAGGGCCAAGCTTTAAGAGTCATGGTTCACTACTGGTAAAATATTAGCCTAATCTAGCCCATTAGGCATAAGATGAAAGAGACCCAACCTTTTAATGGCCCGAGTAGCCTAGCCTACGCTTACATTTAACATGTTTCGTACAATTATCTTTACTGCAGACACTATACCTGATTGCTGTTTTGTATTTTTATTATTTTGTATTTTATTTTTTTTATTTTTTTTTTTTACAGATAATTATCATTGTTTTGTCTTACTGAATGATATACTGCCCTCAAGTTCACAAGGCACCTCAGTGCTGCTTCCCAAGTGTGTGTAGTGTGGAAGTGCTGCTGCCCGGCTCGCGCGCCCTCCCTCACAGTTTTTGCCCCCTTCTCCTCCTTGTGAACTTACGTTTGCAGCTCTCACTCTGCTTCAGTCCTCTCTGACTCACAACGATCACACACACACACACACACACACACACACACACACACACACAACGTGAATTCAAACTGCTTTCAAGTGCACATTTGAACTGAATTAAGAATGCACTTGGCACAGAGACATTTAAACTGCTGCATTTTTTTTTATTCAGGTGAATATTTAGCTTCAAATTTATTTTTAGCTCTTAAAAAAAGTTACCAAGGTCCAGACCTCAGTGTCCTCATAGCTGGCTATGGCCCTGGGCCCCATACTGCACAATTGTACAAAGTTTAATGCTTTTATGACAAAGTGAACATTTCGCCTCAAATTTGGCACATATCAATGAATTTTTCTTTCTCTTTTCTTTATTATTAGGATATTTGAGCAAATAAAAAATATAAATATTGTATGAATGCTAGAAGTATCAATGTCATGTAAGAAAATGCAATTTTATGTAAAATGTAATAAAGTATAATATTCATGCAATAAAGTATTAAGCAAAAACTAATTTGGCTCATACCACCTGGACTAGGGCCTGAGTAATTTTTGTTATTATGGTTAGCTGTGTATCTTATACATAACTGTTAAGATGTTAGCTGATCAGAAAGAGAGATCAAGAACCAGATTGAACTTGCATGTTGTGTAGTGTCTTTTCCGATGTCATTCAAAGTTGTGGTGATTTTCCCAATGAAACAGTGGACAGTAACAAGGCATGAATCACTGTAACATTAACATTACCTATAAGCTGCATTAGTAAACATATTGCACAAACCTTTTTTTCCATCTTGTTAAAGTATGTGTAGGAACATTTTTCCTCAACCAGTCTCGTTCAGTCATGTCAGGAGTAACATGTTTTCTTTTTGACATGTTTAGTTGTTTAGTATGGTCGTTAGTCAACTGCACTGCTAAAGTTAACTGGGCTATAATCTATCCATTTTGTAAACACTGATCAATTTCACTGCTAGAAAGCTACCGGAAACAACCCAAAGAGGATTGGATGGAGCCGAGGTGGGAAAAGCCATTATAGCTATGCATTTCATGAAGAAAAAGCTCCTATATTCACATTGTGCCATATTGCAGGCAATTGCATAAAGACAAGTAAAATGTTTGAACTCATATTAAAGACCATGGTGATTCTGGACACACAACCACTAAAACTATCCAATTGGTAGATAATGAAAAATTCAAAGACAAAGCTAATTATAATGAGCCAAACCTGCATTGTGTTATGAAGCATAAGGAAAAAAATCTGGAGCTTAATCATATGTTCAATGATTTAAGGAGTGCATTGATTCACCCCAGTCTTTAATTTGATCAGGTATAAAAACGTACTCTTTTTGTGTATTTGTTTGCAAAATCACATAAACACAATGTGAACATAGGAGCTTTTTCTTCATGAAATGCATAGCTATAATGGCCAATTATTATCTCTCTAGTCATGAAAAAGCGAGAACAATTATGAACAATTAACAGCTTGTTAAGATTTTGGGATTGCAGTTGTGGTTGGAATAAAAACCAGCATACACAGTGTGCCCCAAGGACCGACGTTGGGAATCACTGGTTTAAGTGACCGCAGGTGTGGCACATGGAGGGACTATACATTCCATTTAAGATCGATCTGTTAGAGTTGAAAGGAGGGTAGTTCACACTCCTGACCGCCGAGTGGCGCTGTGCACTCTTCAGCAGCGCTGTATAGCTGCGACGATCATCTTGTTAAACATTCATTGTATGCTGTCAGAGCCCCAAGGAGAATGTGTGCGTTAGAGTGTTTCGACTATTTTGCATGAAGGAACCCATAAATATACATTTTAGGCAATAATATATACATGTAAATGTGGTAGCTAAGGTGCCCAACACCTATATTCATTAATGGTAAATCCAGTAGTGTAACAGTGAACGATATTGAATGTCCTCGTCGAAACGAAATGAAGACGAGGCTAGCGCGGACTAGCATGTTAAAACCCTCGTAGTAAAAAGGTATCGAAATGTTCTAAAGTAAACCATCCATGTGAAATCTAATACTTAACAGAATGTTTAGCATTTGTACAGCATTGATGAGTATATATTGTAAATGATTGTGTAGGATGTAACTGGATTAATGTGGGTGAAATGGCAGTGGGTTAGTAGCCGCAGTCTTTGTATTAATATACCAGCACATGGACGAGATTAGCATGTTGCTAGCGGGGTTCCTGGCTTTGAGCTGTAATATTAAGGTAGCAGGGTGCAGATATTCTCCGATTACACGATTTATGTTTGTTAATGTATAAAATTAGAAGAAATAATGCAGAGACAAAACAAAAGTTATGTGTATTTTATTCAGGTAAGAGCTAAAATAGAAAGGGATTCTTTCTCGAGTAGTTTCTCTGTGAAATGATGCAACAATATATTGAAAAAGTTTAAATGTTATTTGAGGTCAGGAAGAGTGGTAAAACTAAATGGCTAAAACATGTTTAGACTTCCTGGAAACGATTTGACTCTCACTTGTGCTGTAAAGAAAACAGTGGGAACCTGTGTTAAAGAAACATGTATGTGATACTGTATTTGGTTACGCTAAGGTACTTACCTGTGTTATTGGTGTGATGTAATTCATTCCTTGTTAATAGGAATTCTTCATGCTTTCCAGTGTTCTAAGTTGTTATGATGCAGTTATGTTGGGGGAAATCAATATGTTTGAATATGCCATTGTGTTATTTTTCTTTTATATTATGCATTTGGATGTTACAGTACTGAGTAAATTACAGTCATGAATGACTGTAAAGGAGTTATCAGATTAAAAAAAAAACAATGATTGTATGCTGTTAAAGCTGCAAAGACAATGTGTGCTTCAGAGTGTTTTCTACTATTTTTCAGAAGGAAGAAATAAAACTCCCCAGTAAATGTGTTACCCCGGAGTGGAGTCCTCATCATTCCTTGGGAGTGTAACACAGGTAATGGTGTTGGGTGTTGTATGATAAGCTCTTCTGTGTAGTGTGGTGAGAGATGGGGGATTAGTTAGCAGGCAATTTTAGTGAGAGGCTGTAACTTTAGACCCATCAACAGCTCTCGTAGTGGGGAGGACTTGGCCGGGATAAAGAGCAGCTCCGTCTTACCGTGGTTCAATTTAAGGTGGTGGGAGGACATCCATGTGGAGATATCCATGTGGAGTGCCGAAATTCTCTCACTCACCTGTGGGGAGGAGGGTGGGAAAGAGAAAAAGAGTTGGGTGTCGTCAGCATAACAGTGATATGAGAAGCCATTGCACTGATCACTGAGCCAAGTGTCCTTGTGTAGATGAAGTAGAGAAGGGTGCCCAGCACTGATCCCTGTGGAACTCCTATGGTGAAGGGGCGAGGTGTGGAGGTGAAACCTCTCTAGCAGATTTTTGAAGATCTACCAGTCAGCTAGGACCTGAACCATGAGAGGATGGTCCCAGAGATGCCCATCTCAACCAGCGTGGAGATCAGGAGTTGGTCATTGACAGTGTCAAATGGTGCAGACAGGTCCAGCAGGATCAGGACGGATGAAAGGTTGGAGGCTCGAGCAGAGTTGAGAGTTGTTTAGCATTGTTTAGCATTGGCAGTTTTATTGCTGAGAGGTCTCCAAGAAGACAGAGGGATGGAGAGTGGGACACTACAGCTCATAATAAGTGATATTCTGTCGGTGACTTGCTTCCAGAAGTGATGAGTTGGAGGGCAAAGCCAGGTGGCATGGAAATAATCGTCAGGGGTGTTCGTTGTGCACTATGAGCTTGAATAGGGAGGGATGTTGTTAAATCTGTTGCTGATATTAGTTTGTATAATTTGGAAAGAACTTAGTATTGATTATTTTATTCATTTTATCTATTAGTGGGGTGGATTGTAGATTGTTGTCTGTTATTTTAATTATTGATTTAAGGACAGATTTTAACAGGAGGTATTGCAGATACTGTTCATTCCTGATGTTGTACTTCTGTGTCAATTCTTGGAATGTGATGAAATTGCTATTTTGAAAGACGTGTTTGAGGTGTGTGATGCTTCTTTGTTTCCATGTATTTGATTTTGTCCAGTTTATGGCATACTCTGATATTTTTGAGAAAGAATTGAGGAGTTTGATGGCTTCTGGGAGGGAAGTTGATGGAGTGTTTAAGTAAAGCAATATATCATCTGCATAAAGGCTGATTTTGTGGTGTGTGGAGGAGGTCTGGATTGGATCCCTGTGATGTTATTATTTTGACGTAATGCAGCAGGTAGAGGGTCGATGAACAGACCAACAAGTGATGGTGAGAGTAGATATCCTTGCCTGGTTCCTGTGTGCAGTGCAAAACACTGTGAAGGTACTCAGTAAGAACTGGTGATTGGTACATTGTACAGTATTGTAAACCTGTGTAAAAAATTGTGAATAACAATTCTCCGCAGCCAAATTTGTGGAATTTTTGGTTTAGTTTGTTAAAAACCTTTTCTGCATCTAGAGAAATGATTATTGATTTTGTTTTGTGTTGTTTGGTTATATTAATGAAATTAGATAGTCTACACATGTTGCTGGATAAGTCTCTTCCTTTGATGAAGCCGGTTTGGTCTGGATGGATTAGAAATGGGGTTACTTTTTCAATACGGGTGACAAGTGCTTTGCTGATAATTTTCAAGTCGGTGTTGATGAGTAATAGGGGATGGTAGCTGGAACACAGGGTACGGTCTTTGTCAGGCTTCAGTAGTACTGAGAGGAGGGCAGTGTTCATATGTTGTGGCATTTTTGAGTTTTATTTAATCTCTACAGCCATTCTGAAGAAGAGTGGTGAGATTATGTTCCAGAAGTGTTTATAGGAGTCAGCAGGGAAGCCATCAGGTCCTGGGGCTTTATTGTGTGGTATCTGAATGAGTGCTTTATGAAATTAATCTAATGTGACAGGTGAGTCTAGAGGTGGCCTGAGGTGTAAAGGTTCGTGTAGAATTCCTGAGATGTATAATTTATTGTTGAAGGCCTTTGCATGATCTCAGTAAATATAGTGAAAATAAATGATTCACCTTTTTGCTGACCCCACTTCGAGAACCACTGCTTTATATAAACACAAATACTGTGTCGTGATGCTGAAAGTGTCATAGCATATTAGCATGTCAACTGACAACTATGTTATTGACATGGCTGACTTGATTTACGTGTCATTTAATAGTAGTAACATTTCCCCACAGCTGTACTACCCTCAACTAATAGCCGCAATCGCCTGAAGCTGTCTGAACCTCGTGTGGTGTTATGTAAAAGTGATTTAGAGTAATCAGCTGTGTGAGTATAACTCTGGTTGTATGTCTTCTTCTTTTGTTCCTTAGCTACCCGTTTTCAGACGACCCGTAAGACGACCCGTCAGCAGTGAGTAAACTGAACTCACTGCTGAAGCAGAACTGACAAAGAAGGTTTCAGTGCCCCCTAAAACACATCATGACAATTCGGATGGCTCAACCAATACTGAGACTCAGATTCTGACTCAGTCATTGCAAATTAAGGTGACATTAGTTTACTTTTAGCTCCTATGTAATGACCATATTTCCCAATGTTACTGTTATGACTCTGAGTCATAAGAGTAATTTTCTGTGCGGTGTTTTCCCTCCCTGCCTGATGGTGGTACTATCCGCCCCGTTTGTGTGTTTTAAGGTTCCTGTGTTGCAGGTGGTGGATGGGGATTGGCCAGACGAGAAATTGCGCCACCTTTAAAAGGCTCTCCGTCGGATGCCAGCCCACTTCGCCTTTTTTTCCCCGGCTCCCTGTTTGACCATACTGCATGACCACAGAATTTGCAGAATGACAGCATACTGTATTCTCTTGATTGTGTATTAACAAACCTTGTACCTATAGCAGTCCTGGTAGCTGTAGGGGTGAGCAGCCTTTTCTTTTGTTCCTGGTATTTCGTTTTCTCTTGTTTAACGTTAGGGAGGTAGGTTAGCTGCCTGTATTTTATTTTCTTTTTTTGATGAGAAGTTAGATAATAAAATTTAGATTTGTTTGTTTATTGTTTTGGCAGTGCTCTCCCTGAAGCTTATGCTACCTTCATGTTAAAAATAAATAGTAAATTTTGGACTGCATATACTGTGGCCTTGGTCATCCTTGGGAGTGGGGGAAAGGGGGAAGTCAATTTTTTATGCTACGCCGGTCTCCCCTAGGGCCGGGCGTAACAGTTACCATGTATACAGAATGTGTAAGGGGTTTGTACTACTGTATAATAAGCATTACTGTCTAGCCATTGAAAACCTGTAAGGATTATTGATTCTTCTTATTGTGTCTATATGTCAATAATTCTATTTTCCTTTCTCTTGACATCCAGAAGTCAAAGGCTCTCACAAGGAAGAGTTCCACAGAAGAGTTCCTTATGATGTACAGTCATTCACAGCCACCTTCAGATGATAAAAGTCCGACAAAGACTGTGGTTGAATTAAAGCGGGAGATCAAGGACCTGAAAGCAGAGGATGCTAAATTGAAGGAGATGGTTATTCAAGGTATTATTGATTCATGTCACTCATTGAACCATTAGACATCGAATACACTTTTATAAATGACTTCAGGCTGTATTTACTGTATTATAGGGTACTTTGTCCTAAGGAGGGTGATAACTAATTCTTTGTTTCTGATATACTGTGTTCAGATGTGCCGGGACTCCTACAGACCATGAAGATTATATTTGGTTCGGCTACACCTCCTAAGAGATCCAGGTTCAGTTCTCCATCTGACCCTTCACCATCTGACACGTCCCTCCCCAGATCTACGCCGTCCAGTTCCATGTCTGCATCTGTCACTCCATCTCTGACTGACTCCCAGTCTTCAAAGGTAATTATTTTTTAATGAATAAATAAATACAGCACATAAAATAGATCCACTGCTTGTCAGACTTTGAGTATGGTAGATCTAATTTGCTTTTATGTCTGAAGTCTGTTGGGCAAAACAAATCGAATATATTTGAACTTGTAAGTTCTCACCATGTCTCCTTGTCTAAACAAGTGGAGAGCCACCCTGGGACTGAACTGCCGTGGGCCTATGCCCTAAATGCAAATTCAGCTACAGTATTTTTGAGGCATTTTCTCATGGCAGTCTTCCCAGCGGAGAAACTGCTGGTGAGCATTCTTCGAGGGGGCAAAAAAGGCAGAGGAGGGGATGCTCGTCTAGCACTGGACAGAAATAAACTGGATGCCATTTGCAGTATGTTTTCAGCTTTTCATTACACGTTTCGCCAATAGCCTCTGCTTTTATGTATTTCCTGATTTCAGACGAGGGACCTAAAAGAAGGTCGAGGCATTACATCATACCAATGTTCTATGATGCTAGACTTTGGTGCCAATTGTATTGAATCCTATGAGAGATGCACAGAGAAGCACACCATAATTCAACATATCAACGTCGTAGGGGTGGGCGATATAGCCTCAAAATTATATCACGATATTTCAAGGAAATTTCCGATAATGATATTTATGAAGATATAGAAGAAAAAATGCTGAGGAATGTTTAATCTGTGATTTCAGCTTGCCAGCAGTATGGCTGTCCTGAGGCTGATTGGGGTTAGTGGTGTTAGTATCTGTAAAGACGCTCAGCCTCAGGACTAGCTGGCTGAGGGGACTCCTCTCTATGTTCAGCTCTTGGCATTGCAGGGCTTATCCAGCTTTTAGCACAAGATTGAAGAGTTTCAGTAGGGCTCTTTGCATCTCGGGGATGCTGTGCTTTAACACAGATGCTGTCAGGCCCACCAGCTTTACCTGATTTGAGTACATTCACTTTGTCTTGCAGCTCCTGAATAGTTATCGTATTTCCTCGGGGGTTCTGGTCGTCTTTGATATATGATTGTAATTGTTCAAGTTTTTCATGAATTGAATTTTGTTGATTTTGGTGTTTGGGTGAAATTTATTGATTGGATTTTTCAAAATATATTTTCCAAGCATTTCAGTTTTGTTTTGGTAATTCTTCTCTTTTTGACAATTTAGTCTATTCCAAGTTTCCCAGAAATGGTTTTGGTTTATTGACTCTTCAATGTCATTCAGCTGTATTTTGATGTGTTCCAATTAGGGGTGGGCATGATTAATCGATAATCGATGATTGATTGTTAAGAATTTTGTCGATCACGTGAAATCTGATCCATCTGAAATGCGTATCAATGAGGTTGTGTTGTATAGTGTGTATTGAAGCAATTCAATGAATTTCACTACGTGGCAGCAAACAGGCGGGGGCGCATTTTAAATTTTCAACAGACAAAACTGAATACTCAGCTACCGACACGCGCGCTGCTGTAGGCAAGTAAACATGAAGAGAGCAAGGCGAAGTTTGGTGTGGGACCATTTTGAGCTAAAAAATAACAAAACTCATTGTAAACATTGCAATGCCGTGTATAACTACAACACAACAACAACCCCAATGATGTACCACTTAAACAAAGTACACCCGACCCTGGTTAATGACTCCTCGTCCCCCTCCTCCTCTCAACCTACCATCACCTCAGTGTTGGCGCGGAGGAGCTGCGATGCACAACGGACGGAAAGAATAACACAAGGAATCTGCAAATTCATTGAGACAGATATGCTACCCATAAGTATTGTTGAAGGCAAAGGTTTTCGAGATCTGATTAATTTAATTGAACCAGCATACTGCATTCCGTCACGACGCACCATCGCCAGGCTCATAGAAACTCGCTACAAAGAGCTACAGCAGGAGCTGTTAAAAAAGCTAGCCACGGCGGACAGGGTTGCTCTAACCACAGACTGCTGGACCGCATTAACAGCAGAGAGCTACCTCACCATCACCTGCCACTACATTGGCGATGACTGGCAAATTAACTCAGCGGTCCTTCTTACTGAAAGCCTGCCACACCGACATACAGCCGACCTTCTTGCTGAGAAGATGAATGCAGCTGTAGCGCAGTGGGGATTTGAAGACCGAGTTATCGCATGCGTCCATGACAACGCAGCCAATATCATTGCTGCCAACAGTCCCACTAGAGTTAGCTGGGTTTCTGTTGCCTGCTTTGCACATACCCTCCAGTTGGCCATAAATGATTGATTTGCACTATACTTGCATCAGGTAATTTCTGCGGCTGGCAAACTTGTTAGCCACTTCAGTCACAGCACTGTGGCAAGTAAAGCGCTGAAGAGTAAACAGGAGCAAATGGACCTAGCAACCCACCGGCTTATCCAATCGTGTAAAACACGGTGGGACTCTGTCTATGAGATGTTCGATCGGCTGGTGGAGCAGCGGTGGGCTGTCGTCGCTGTCTTGTCAGATCGAACTGTAACCAAACTTCAAGATGCCAGGCTCTTACAGCTGAAGGAAGAGCACTGGCAGCTGATGCAGGACACACAGCCTGTGTTGGCAGCACTGAAGTGTGCCACCACCGTCATGTCTGCAGAGAAGGAGGTCTCCATATCCAACACTTATCCTGTCACCTTCAGCCTCATCAACAACCATCTCATGCGCAGAGAAGGAGACGGACCGAGAGTCATGGAATTCAAGGAAAAAGTGCGGTCCTCCCTCAGTAACCGAATGAAGGTACGCTAAACTATTTGCTTGACATGATTTCATTAATATTTCCATAACAAATTATGACTGGACTGGAGCGGGCCTAACTATATTTACATAAATTTCTCTGGGTTACTTATTTAGATGAAGCATTTTTCCTATTGTTTTTTTTTTTTTTTTTTTCAATAATTTATACAGGTTCAGTGTGATGAATTGGTGTCATCCACCCCCATGATTGCATCAACGCTGGACCCTCGTCACAAACACCTGGGCTTTCTTACACCAACACAGAGAGTGACTGCAAATGTAAAACTGGTTGAACTGGGAGAGGCGGTGGAGGCGAGCCAGGCGGCTATCCCGCAGGCTGGGGAAGATGAGGCCGCGTTGTCCGACATAGGCGAAGGGAGCGCAAACACCGGAGCCGCAGCCACAAAGACCTCTGCTATGGCACTACTCCTCGGGGAGCAATACTCCACTCAACGCGACACTGGCATCGAAACAGAAGTTCAGAACTTTCTGAGGGAGACTCCCCCATCTCTTGATTGCAACCCCACAGACTGGTGGAAAGTGAATGGAGTGAGGTTCCCCAGGCTGGCGAAGCTAGCGCGTCGATACCTCTGCGTCCCCGCAACTTCAGTCCCTTCGGAGCGGGTGTTTTCAGCTGCTGGACTGACTGTCACTAGGCTGCGTTCACGTCTCACCCCTGAGCATGTTGACATGCTCATCTTCCTCAACAAGAATCAGTAGTTACTTTACTCTCTTGACTGGGTGCCTTTTGGGTTTGTTCAAGAAAAACTGTCAGCACCAAGTATGCCTAATATTTTTATTTGATTTTTTGATGAACGTATTATCGTTTTGGAAATGTGTTTAAAGTAATCTTCATTGTGTTTACGATGAGTGCCGTAGCTTTGGCTTGTTATTTGTGAAGAGGTTTGGCTCAGAGCCTCAGGCTCTACTGCCGTTAGGAGCGCCACATCTTTTTTGCTCTGTTTAATAGTTAAACAATTAAACGTTAACTGCCTCGTTTAAGATGATTGTTGTTGGACTGCAATTTCTTCTTGGAATAAAGATTTCGTTTAGGAAAAAGACGCTTTCTGTAGTATTTCTGCCAAAGGCATTTTTAAGTATTTTTAATGAAAAAAAAAAAATCAATAATTGATCGATAATTGATCATTAATTTTCCTGATGATCGAATAAGAATATTCCTTCAAATGCCCATCCCTAGTTCCAATCTTTTACTTTTAATCTTGCTTTCATACTGTTTGAGCGTTTCACAGTATCTTAGGTGTAAATCTTGATATTTAGGATTTTTGGTTGCCAGCAGCAGCTTTTATTTGTGCAAACGAAATGAAGGGCATTTTCCATCCTTCTTTTCCAATGGCCTACTGTCATTGATAACAGACTACCTAATTCGAAAAGTGCAATTGTAGTGACACAGCATAAGTCAAATGTCAACACAAAAGTATGGTTTCCATCATGGCTTTCATTTTGGCGCACATGTTAACAGGTTAGAGCAGCCCCACTGCCTGCGTGAGACGCGGCATCTCGCCCATTTTTTAACATGTGACTCACAGCAAAAAAAAAAAGTTGATTTTTTTGAGTGGGCTCTCTGTCTTTTCTCTCTCTCTTCACTCTCTCTTTCCCTCAATTTCAATTTAATAATGCTTTATTGGCATGACTGCATACAAACAATATTGCCAAAGCTAAAACAATGAAACAATTAAGTCACACATTGAAGCCATGAATAATACAGTTAATAAATAAAAAAATCAAATAAAAAATTAAAAAAATTCTATATTACAAAAAATGCATGACAAACACAGAAGTAAGAAACTGCAACTAATGCAAAATAGGAAATGGTGCCTCACTGGTTGTCCCCCAGTTCATTACAGGAGGCGACATATACGGCGGCCAACGCCGTGCGTTCGGTTTTTCTCCCAGAATGTAGGGGAAGTTTTCTGTGTTGTAATTTTTTAATTCAGGGAAAATTGTTACAATTTTTGAATAAAATGAATCTCTGGTGTCTTGATATTTGGGGCATTCTGTAAGGAAGTGCAGCTATGTCTCCACTGCCCCCTGATTGCAGTGGGAGCACAGCCTGTCCTCTCTGGGCAGCCATGTCTGCCTGTGACGGCCGGTCTCTATGGCCAGGCTGTGCTCACTGAGTCTGTACATTGTCAGTGTATTTCTCAATTTGTTATCAGTCACCATGGTGAAATATTCTGCCGTGGTGTACTTTATTTTTAGGGCCAAATAGCATTCAAGCTTACATTGAGTCTGTGTAGATTTGTTCCAATGGGTGATGTGTTTTTCTTTTTCTTTAGTCATAATTTGGTTTACTCTAATTCTTTGAACATCTGTGTGACTGTCATGAGGCTGATTGGGGTTAGTGGTGTTCGTATCTGTAAGGAAGCTCAGCCTCAGGACAAGCTGGCTGAGGGGACTCCTCTCTATGTTCAGCTCTTGGCATTGCAGGGCTTATCCAGCTTTTAGCACGAGATTGAAGAGTTTCAGTAGGGCTCTTTGCATCTCGGTGCAGCTGTGCTTTAGCATCTCAGCACAGATGCTGTCAGGCCCACCAGCTTTACCTGATTTGAGTACATTCACTTTGTCTTGCAGCTCCTGAATAGTTATCGTATTGTCTAGGGGGTTCTGGTTGTCTTTGATACATGATTGTAATTTTTCAAGTTTTTCATGAATTGAATTTTGTTGATTTTGGTGTTTGGGTGAAATTTATTGATTGGATTTTTCAAAATATATTTTCCAAGCATTTCAGTTTTGTATTGGTAACTCTTCTCTTTTTGACAATTTAGTCTATTCCAAGTTTCCTAGAAATGGTTTTGGTTTATTGACTCTTCAATTTCATTCAGCTGTATTTTGATGTGTTCCAATCTTTTACTTTTAATCTTGCTTTCATAGTGTTTGAGCGTTTCAGAGTATCTTAGGTGTAAATCTTGATATTTAGGATTTTTTTGTTTCTGGTTTGATAGAGTTCTCAGATTTTTCCTAATTGTTTTACAGTCCTCATCAAACCATTTTTTGTTACTTATTTTTTTAATCAGTTTTCATATTTATCATTTTTAATTTAGAGTTTGTCACTAATCTTAAAAAAAAAAAAAAAAATTCGTTGCATCATTTATGGCCAGATTTACACCTAAATTTGAGGGATGATACTGTGTGTTTTGGAATGTTTCTAATACATTTTTTATTTCTTCAGTTCCATTTGCCTCTGTATAATTTTTCACATTTTGGAGCCCATCTATAAGAAGGATTGAGGTTGTATAGCTTACTGGGCCGTGTCTGTGCGATGTACTGCTGTGTTCTCTTTATAAACACAGTTATTTGACTATGATCTGGCAAAGTTGTTTGTGGTCTGTCAGTAAATGCATTAATAGAGGAGGGGTCTAGATCTGTGATGGCATAATCAACTACACCGTTACCAAGAGCTGAACTGAATGTATATCTGCCTAAAGAGTCTCTGATCCTGCTGTTTAATTATATAGACCAAGGCTTCAACAGAGATTGAGCAAAATTCTTTTGTTTTTATTAATGACACTGTCATAATTGTTTCTTTAGGTTAACTTTATTGAGTGATATGGATTAGTTGATCCAAATATGTGATAATTTTCTTGGGTGCTGTTAAAATCAGGTTGTGTACCAGTCCTGGAGTTAAAATCTCTAGCAGTACTTTCACCTGGGCCTGGAAGTCACATATTTTTGTGTGGACCTTTAGAAATGTTTCTTTTGAGAAATAAGCGGATTCAGGGGGTGGAATATGTGCTGCACGAAAGGGGTAGGTTATATTTGGGGGATGTGACATTTCTAATATTTAGCCATATGTGCATGTCTGATATTTTGATTGCTTTAATAGAGCATGTAAGTTCCTCCTTATACCATATTATATTATCCCCCGAATCTCTGCCATGCTGGACATTACTGTGCTTCAAGGATGGTAATATTATTTCTCTGTAGCCTGAAGGACAGGAAGTTAACATATCTCTGCTCCATGTCTCTTTTAGGATTATTATATCTTTATCTTTACTGGTTAAATCAGGATGTGTACTCTTCAGCCCAAACACTGCAGAACACAGATCCTGAATATTCCAACAGCTAATTGTAAATGATTTATTAGGGTGTTGTTTCTTTGTTGAAGTTCTTTCATTTCTGTCTCTATTTTTAAGGTGGTTAATCTTGTCTCCTCTTTTACCTGCCTCGCCTCATCTCTGAGCTGTTGTATGAGGTCACTGTCCATCAGCCTGCCCTCTTTAAGATCTGCTATCTCTATCTCTCACAGCAAGAGGCAGTCTTGCATATACTTCATTGTGGCTGACTGTCTGGGGGAGCCAGAATTTTGGACAATTGGATTGATTTACTTCATCATCATTATCAATATACAGTTGTCTCCCTTTTGAAATGCCTCTCATTTTAAGTTGAGTAAAAGTTGTTCGGAGAGCTGTGTGCCAGGCTCAAGGATAGTCTGTCTAGAATAGCGGGTTTGTTTTTGTCGTCTTATTTGTTGTATTTTTGCAGTCTGCAGTTAGGGTTTCCAGTGAGTCTCCCTGTATTATTTCCTTATGATGTTTCTCTGCCTTGGCATTAGTAATATTGTAAGGGTATTTGATCATAGTGCAGGTCAAGCCTGTACCTATTTGGTAATGTGAACCATAACATTTCATTTTAGAATTCTGACCTCCAACTGTCAAAAAGTCAACTGTCAGAATTTAATAATCTAATAGAATGAATGTAGCCGCAAGCGGCGATTACGGGGTTCAGACAGCATACGGCCGACATTTGATTGAGTTATAAGCCTGTCCTTATAAACTTTATTATTAACTGTCCTTATAAACTCCTTAAAGACTTTTGTCCAGATATCACATCTAAAATATTTGACTTCACCGAATCTAAATTGAGTAACTTCATATGACCTGATTATTTTATGTTGATATAAACAATAATACTGCACTTGACTCAACCTTATTTTTTTGCCTTCTTCCAAATTATTTTCTTAACTTTTAGTTATTGAACCAAACTAATAAATTTAAATTGAACCAACCTAATTTATTAACTTTTAACTGATTTAAGGGTTAGGGTTAGAATTGAATTGTTTGCCTTGACACCAGTTAATTAATTTACATATATCCAAACTATATTTTTCACATTTTATTTGACCCAAAAATAATTTGTTTCCCACCTTATAAACTCTATAAAAAAGACACTTGGCCAACAGATTACATTAAATGTATTTATTAATATTAAACATATTAACATTAGGCAATCGGCCTTCTTTTTTTTTTTTTTTTTATCAAAAGAGGGTTATGACTTAACCTGGATGCTAATTAAAATGATACACTGTATAACACTGTATAACATCCCTAAAGGCACTGCAAGGTGGCAAGGGGAGGAGACGGTGGAGAGATGAGAGAAAGGCTGGAGAGGGGGGTGGGTAGAGAGGGGAGAAGAGAGGATGAGAAGATGGAAAACAGAGGTGGACAGGAGAGAAAAATCAGAATCCAGAATCAGAAGGTCCTGGAGATTTCTTGCCATTTGTCTCTGGAGTGTTTTCATAAAGAACAGTAGAAGGAGCTCTGTTTCTTTTATCTGGAACTTCTTGATAAAAGTGGATTTGTATCTCAGTAACATTACAGTGTGGGCATTCCAACAACATAACCAAGCTCCACACTTTTTCTTTTTTTTTTTTTAATTCCAGTGCGAGTCAAATGTATCCTCAGTGTGTAATGGAAGATAATGCTTTGTGTTTGTAAATCCTATCCCTTTGAAAGGATCATGTTCTCCCAAGTTCTCCCAAGGGATAGTTCACCCAAAATTGAAATTTCACTCATTATCTACTCACCCTCATGTCGACTAAGGGCTGGGAGAAGTTTCAGAGTTATCCGTGGCTTCTCTGAGTTACAGGGGGGGTCAGCGCAGCAGTGCACTGCCATATAATGGTAGTGAATGGACACCAACTGTCTTTGTAACAAAAAGACAAACCAAAAAACATCCAAATACCTCCATGCTGCTCGTATGTAATGTCCGTCTTGTACTGAAGCCCCGAAATGCGAAATTGTCCCGAAAAAAATTAAATAAGTCTATATTTCAAGCTTGTTTTGTAAGGGAAGCTTCTCGAAGCTCCACTTCCCGGTTTGTCAAATTTGGTGGGGCTCTGTTGAAGTTCAAAGGCCCTGAAGTGTTCACAGTGCCATGCACTGAGCTTCCAAACAATGAAAAAAAGATTGTCCTTCAGAACCAATATGTGAATGATTTCAGTGAATTCAGGGATCCCTGCCAAAGATCCATATGCATGGATCATTCCAGTTCTGTAATTGAATCCATTGTAGGTGACATTCTTTGCCAGACACACACTGTCCACAGCTGGGTGTTTCAGCTGTATAGCTTTTGCGATCTCCTCTTTCAACACATCAAGAGAAAGAGTTGAAACATTTGACACTTCCAGAAGAGGTTTTTGAGGGTACATAAATACCTGCTGCGCCATGTGAAATTGGTGTCGCTCTGCCAAAGAGAACAACACATTCTTGAAAGATCTTATATATCGAACAACTCTTTTAAAAAAACTATGTTTAGCTTCGAATCTTAAAGTCCAAAGACAAACTAATGGTCCAAATTGATGAATTAGTTGGGGATAGTGTTCGAGATAATGATGCTTAGGCAGCAGGTTGTAGTCTGGGAAAACCTCTTGAAGTTGTACTCTGTGCTCTGAGATCTTGAAATTCAAATACGCAATCGATTCCTCTGTATGAACAGGTGAGACAATAAGGTCCACAATATCCTTTAGATCAGTCAATATTTTCCATGCAGGTTCTTCAACAGGCACCTTCTGGCCAACAAGGAAGGGGAAAAACCTTAACAAACTCCAGTTTTCGTGTGAATTCCCCCCTATCGTCTTTCGCGATGCAAAGTTCAATGGCACTGGATGGGGACAATTAACTTTGTCAGTCCATTTAAATGGGAAATGTAGTAAAGACTCGTTTAAATATGCAAGTGTAAAGTATTTTTTAGATGTGAAGATGGACAGACATAAGGCTGTCTCTGCAGGAACAACCCCTTCAAATAAATCATGAACCAGATCCGGGGGGAAACCAGTAGTGACTTTGAAATGACTGAGTTTCTCAGAGAGAACACATGTCCTCTTAACACCACAGAAATTGTTCAGAGATTGTTCTTCGATGGTTTTGAGATGGTCTGAGTGAAGGTCTTCTGTTCTTGATGTAAAAGATCCACTGTCTACTGGCTTAGTTTGAATTTCTGATTTGGAAGCTGTACAAAATCGGCATATGTGACCACTTGAAAAACACTCAAAAAATCCAGCGATGCTGTGGGCTCCAAGATTGTCTGCTATGACACACTGTACTGTTCCCTAACTTTGACAAAAAAACACCATGTTGTTCCAAGGAAATTAAATCACAAATGAGAGGCTCGAGTACTGCTTCATAGCCATACACCTTCAAATCATCACTTCTGACTAGAAGAGCCAAGTGTATCGATGACAGTGAAGATTGACAACCGGGGGACAGATTACCTAATGTCCAATAGAGGGCACAGATCTTATGTTTTCTTCGTGATGTACCAATCGGGTTACATATTTCAAATTAATCAATATAAAGGTTAAGTGAAATTGCACATTCTTTAGACAAAAGTGTGTTTTTTCTGAAAAATTCACCAACAAAGGGACAACTGTAAACTGCTTTATCACTGTCGGGTGACTGATATTTCCCTTTCAAATTGGCAGTCTTTTTTAAGATAGAATCTAAATTTAGAATCTGTTGCAGTGTTTTCAGCACAGATACATACTTTAATGATTTTTTGTTCCTTTTATCAAGAATATATTCCACTGGTGACACTACACCAAATTCTCTTTTATAATATGACTTGCGCCTCCAAGAAGTAGACAATGGGCCTTGTTTAACTATTGCTTTTTTAAGTGGATTGGAAGAACAAAGAACTGTGGCTAGCTCTTCAACAACAGATGCTTCTACATGACAATCGTTATCTCCCAAAACCTGATTAATTGTTTTTAGACTATGTGGCACAGAGACAGTTCCAATAAGATGTTGTAGCTCCTCAAGCAATTCGTTGACAGCTGTACTGGAGACTAAGTATGTATGTTCCAATTTAAGTAAAAGTGAAGCTAATTTCAGTTCAAATTCCTTTTCAAAATCCCTTGACTCTTCAGTAGTTGGCTCATCCAGCTGTACTTCTTCATTCAGGTCAGAGTTCAATGATTCAGAAGGATTGGAACTGAGTGCTGATGTGACAATTATTCCACTTTTGAAGTCATTAACCGTGCATGACTGATGTTTTCTCCATTTATGGGTCCTGAAACTGCTGTATATGTTTGTTTTGTATGAACAGCCATCAAACATACTAGAGACTTGTTCATTTTTTTTCAAATTTTGATTGATATGAAGAAAAAAATCATACTCCGTGGAAAGCTGATTGTTGTCACAAATGTAGCACTTGAATGAAGAGACCTTTTGTGTGAACTCTCGAGAGGGATGATTCCTAGTAAGATGTTTTTGTAGACCATTCCATGTCTTGGACGAACAGGGACAATTTTCGTGGATGCATGGGTAAGGACGGCGCCTACCGTGAAACCGATGGTCAATGCGATAGTGTTTTAGTAGCTCAGATCGTTCTGAAAATGACAGGCTGCAGTCTTTACATTTCCACATCCGATAACTGAGAAAACAAAAGAAGAAATAGTGAATTCCCTTACAGGTGATACACTGATCTGAGCTGGCTCAATCAACGTAGCTAAATAATAATAAAAAAAAAAAACACCGCAGTAATCATTTTCAATTTGCTACTATGAAAATGTATAGATGAGGGTCTAATATTCAGGGTGATTTGTGAAATGGATAAAAAAAAAGGCGATTTGCAGTGTATATGCAATATGTTACCTCCTCAGGTTGGATGAAGATAGGCTCCAGCCAGGGAACTATAGAGAGCAGCCTTGTGGTTCTGAAAGCATAAGACAAAATAAAATAAACAACTACTTTCTGAAGACCACATAATACAATACGGAGAAGTTACATAGGCTACAGCACAGCTTTTAAGACCCAGATATCAAAATTCAAGACTTTAAGACTTTTTAAGACCCCGCGGGAACCCTGGAACCAGGGTTTTCTCTACAGCAACAGAGCTCAGCCGCAGAGTAAGAGGGATAGCCTACTAGCCACACTAGCTGCCCCGAATGTTAGCAAGTGCTAGCACGTCTCTCTTTCTCTCTTTTGCAGCACCACAACGGAAAAAAATGCAGTCCGGATGGAGCGCCCGAGCCGCGGACGGACAGTATCTAACTAATCTAAAGCCTGGAATGTATGAGAGCCATTGTAGTAAGCTAGCGGTTGACTACAATGGCGGTTAGCATCCGTGGTTAGCATCCGAATACTAGCGATGTCTTTTGGCTAGCTCACATTACCGACATTTGAAAAGGGTTATAAATGTATTATTACTGTATTCATGGTCATAAAGTTTACGGTCAATGCTAGCTAGCTAGCTGCTACTGCCAACTAGCTAGCCAGCTAACATTACTGCCAGCTAACGTTCCAATCGTGCCAGCTATCGCCCCATTTAAGTACTTAATTGGGCTATTCTTTGCAATTTTAACAACACAAAACACTAAAACATTAATTATCAGCAGCTGCTTTGCTACTTACGTTTATTTTCAGACGAAATCCACCCAGGTAACGATATCACGATGTCAAGTGGTGCGTCTGGCCAGCATGCAGAGAGGGAGCATCCGGACATGTGCTCTGACCATGGCTCTGACTCAGCAGTGCAGTGTGCAACGCCCATGCACAATTCATTTGACTCAAACTAAAACTATTACCTGCAGGTCATGAAGGGAAAAAAACAATTTGAAAGAAATCAAAAAGTTTGTTTTGGGTCCTTTGGATGTATATTTAGTTCGGTATAAATCAAACTTGATGTCTCTAAATGAAAAAAAAAAATGAGTTTTACAATCAAATCAATAATTTTATCCTGTTTTAAATGGCAGTTATTAGTTTGAATGAACAACTGCATGTTACACTTTTTTCAGTGTAGTATACAGAATTTGAACTTAAACTGGATTAGGTTGAAGTTATGACTATTTGTTTGCTTATAGTGCCACCTATGGATGCATTTATACCAAATTCGGTAGGCTTGAGTGGAATGGCCTGTAGATGGGAGATCTTAAGTTTGGTGTTGACTGGACATTGCATTCGGGAGTTACAGTGCATTATGTCAACAGAGGCCACACCCACACAATTTGTTGGTTTACTGTGGCCACGTTTTTTATGCAGCAACATTCTGTATACAACATTTAAAGATCTTGGTATGAAGAGTCCTTGTACCAAGTTTTGTGCAAATCAGTCAAACTGTCTGGGAGGAGATTGATTTTAAAGGTTTTATGAAAATCTCTTAATTTTCATAGAGATTGCTCTTCGACACATCCTTAAACATCCTGTACATTTTCATGATGATAGGTGTTAGCTACTTGACTACAAGGGCTACTGAAATTTGATTGGCTGATGTTGGCCATGTTGTTTGAGCAATCACCTTGTACGTATAAATATCCATAACCTTGACCAACATGTAGAATGCAAAATTTCAAGTTGATCAGACAATTGGTTCAGGAGTTATCACCATTTGTTTGTTATAACGCCACCTATGAACAGATTTATACCAGATTCTGTATGATTGAGTCTAATGGCCTGCAGATGAGGGATCTCAAGCTTGGTGATGATTGGGCATTGCTTTGAGGAGTTATAGCTCATTATATCAATAGAGGCCACACCCACAAATGTCACTGGCTTACTGTGGCCACATCTAACGTAGCAACTTTCTTTATACCATGTTTAAAGATCCTGGTATTCAAGATGCAGTGTACCACGTTTCAAGCAAATCAGTTGCACGATCTAGGAAGAGAGAGATCTGAAATGTTTCACAAAAAATTCAAAATGGCGGAAAATCTATTATGACGCATCATTTTGGTCCAAGAGGCTTTTTTTTTATTTTTTATTTTTTTTTAAATGGAGCCAGGGAAAAAGGAGAAAAAATCATTTTGATGCCAGTCCAAACAGTTCGAGTTTTAGCCCAAAATGCATTTTAGATCACTATAGGGCCAGCACCTGGCCAGTGAGGGTAGAAATTGCTCTTTGCTACATACTTAACCATCCTGTAAAGTTTCATGATGATAGAGGATACCTACATCACCATAAGGGCTACTGAAATTTGATTGGCTGATATCGGCCATATTGTTTGAGCAAACACCTTGTACCTATAAGATAATCCTTAACTGATCCCACAGCAAGGCAATTTATAGTGTAATAGCAGCAAAGCGGAGTGCAATAACAAGAGCATTTTATCAATAAAAAAGGGCAAATATAACGAGAGAAACAGAATACAAGAATGCAAAGTTGCAATATAAGTAACAATTTACAAATTAACACCAGTCAGGAGCACAAGTATATATTGGTATTGCACATCTTGGTAATTGCGTTTATATTGCACACATTTTCCCATATTAGTGAATGTGGTCTGCTGGGAGCAGTGTTGGTTGTAGACCCTGACAGCTGCAGGGAGGAAGGACCTGCGGTACCTCTCCTTCACCTGCCGCGGGTGAAGCAGCCTGTCACTGAAGGAGCTTCCCAGTGCTGTCAGTGTGTCCTGCATGGGGTGGGACAAGTTCTCTATCAAGGATGTCAGTTTTCCCATCATCCTCCTTTCTCCCACCACCTCCACTGGGTTGAGGGGGTATCCCAGGACAGAGATGTCCTTCTTAACCAGTTTGTTGAGTCTCCTCCTTTCAGCAGTTGAGATACCACTGCCCCAGCAGACCACTCCATAAAAGATGGCTGATGGCACCACAGAGTCAAAAAAGTCTTCTGGAGTGCCCCCTGCACTCCAAGACCTGAATCTCCTCAGCAGATAGTCTGTTGTGGCCTTTCTTATGTCATGCATTCGTGTTGTCAGTCCAGTCCAGTTTATTATTCAAGTGAACACCCAGGTACTTATAAGATCTCACCATCTCAATGTCCGTTCCCTGGATGTTCACTGGTGTAGGAGGAGAGTGTTTGTGCCCGCAGAAATCGACCACCAACTCTATGGTTTTCCCGGCATTGATCTGGAGGTGGTTCCGCAGGCACCAGTCCACAAAGCCCTGGGTCAGTTCTCTGTACTCCCTGTCCTCCCCATCTGTGATGAGTCCGACAATTGAGGAGTCATCAAGAGAACTTTTGCAGGTGGCAGTTGGCTGAGTTGTGTGTGAAGTCTGCAGTGTAGAGGGTGAAGAGGAGGGAGCCAGGACTGTTTCCCTGCGGGGCCCTGTACTGCAGACAATTTTATGTTGGACTCACAGGCCCGTATCCTCATATACTGTGGTTGGTTGGTGAGGTAGTCCATGATCCATGCTGTGAGATTGTGGTCCACCCTTTGCATCCAACTTGTTCCTCAGGAGAGTGGGCTGAATGGTATTGAATGCACTGGAGAAATTAAAAAAACATGATTCTCACAGTGCTTCCAGTCTTTTCTAGGTGAGACAGGGATCTGTGCAGGAGGTAGATGACAGCATCATCCACCCCAATGCCAGGTTGATAGGCGAACTGTAGCGGGTCCTTTGATGGTTTCACCAGAGGGCGGAGATGGACAAGGACCAGTCTCTTCAAGGTCTTCATCAAGTGTGATGTCAGTGCCACTGGCCTGTAGCTGTTGAGGTCCTCGGGGTGCGGGGTCTTTGGCACTGGTACCACGCAGGATGTTTTCCACAGTTGCAGCACTCTCCAGCTTTAGGCTCAAATTGAAAATGTGCCCAACTATCCCGCACAGCTGGTCTGCACAGGACTTGATAAGCCTTGAGCTGATGCCATCTGGACCCCCAGCCTTTCACACCTTGATCCTCTTGAGTTCTTTCCTCACCTGGTTTGTTGTAAGGGACAGATTAGGGCTAGGGGGCTGATTACTGGTGGTTGTGAGTGGGGGGGTAGGGCATTGGACAGGAAATGCAGTGGATGTGCAGGGTGGCTGTGAGCTTAATGTTGTTGGAAGGGGGGTGGAGCAGTATACAGGGGGTCCAGACGATGGGGGTTGCTGCAGGGTGGACTGGACAGGGGGAGGGGCAGATGACCGATCAAATCTATTGAAGAAACAGTTCAGATCATTCACCCACTTCCGATCCCCCACAGGCTGGGAGCTGGGTTCCTTGTAACCAGAGATGGTTTTGAGGCCCCTCCAGACTCCATTGACGTTGTTCTGCTGCGGCTGATCCTCCATCTTCCTCCTGTAGCTGTTTTTTCCCCTCCATGATCCTCCTCCTCAGCTCCTTCTGCACATTCTTCAGCTCCTGCTTGTTTCCTGACTTAAAGGCCCTCTTTTTTTCCTTGAGGAGAGCCTTTATGTCAGAAGTAATCAAGGGTTTGTTGTTGGAAAAACACCGTACAGTCGTGGTTGATACGGCGTTCTCCAGACAGAAGTTGATATTGTCCGTAATACAGTGTGTGAGACTGTCAATGTCCTCCCCATGAGGATTGCAAAGTACATCCCACACAGTTGTATGAAAACAGTCCTTCAAGGCCTCATCAGCCTCGTTGGACTGTCTTTTCACGGTGCGAGTGACAGCTGGTCGCCTGTGCACTAGGGGTTGTACACAGGCAGGAGATGCACCAGGTTGTGCACACACCATGCCTCCTTGGTGTTGGCATAAAACAAATCCAGTGTGTTATTGTCTCTGGCATGTAACATATTGCATGAATGTGGGCAGAGTGGAGGACTGAGAGGCATGACTGAAGTCACCAGAAATAAGAAGGAGGGCATATGGGTGTTGTGTTTGCAGCCTGTTCGTAGCCGAGTGGATGACGTCACAGGCCGCGTTAGCATCAGCAGAGGGGAGAATATACGCTGCTATTGCAATAACATGTGAGAATTCCCTCGGTAGAACGAAAGGCCTCATGCTAACGGCTAACAGCTCGATGTCCCAACTGCAGAGTTGTTCCTTAATAGTGATGTGCCCAGGGTTACACTAGCTATCATTTACAAACACTGCCAGCTCTCCTCCTTTCCTCTTACCACTCTCCTTTGTCCTGTCTGCTCACAACATCTGGAATCCGTCCAACGTAGCGTTTGTGTCCGGAGTTAATGCGGTTAGCCATGTCTCCATAAACAGCATAATGCTACACTCCCAATCAAAAGTTCAGATTTTTAGGGATTCAAGCAGCCTCGTATTTGTCAAGATTTTTGTGTTGCACCCTATTATATTTAAGATTTTTCAGGGTCCAAGCAGCAAACCTGCTGGAACCCCTGGAGGAAATAAAAACATTGAAAAATACAATCGAGTTTCAGCAGCTTCGCCGCTTGAACCCCTAAATGTTGCTGTTGTACATTGAGGCCATTTGCTTTTGCTATCAGGGGTCCAGGCAGCCAAGCCGCTGGAACCATATTGTATTTTCAATATTTTTAAGGGGTTCAAGCAGCGAAGCTCCTGAAA
>JAFBMS010001326.1:0-43138 GCA_019788955.1 Albula glossodonta | reverse complement strand
ATATTCACCTTCTTACTGCCTTCCAAATGCACTCACATATGAAAGGGAACCACATGATTGTGGAGAAGTATAGAATGCAAATTCAGAGAAAACTCTTCAGAATCCGGGGTAAGAAAGATGGAGATACACAACTGATGTTGATGGTTCAAGATATTGGGAAGAAGGTCAGTGATGGACAGGACGTGCCATTTGGGCACCTGAAAGGGGGGAAGAGACTTAATAAAATGTCCTCCAGTTTTTCTGCACAAAAGGCAGAAGTCATTGCTGTATTGACAGCAGCCAGTAAGTACTCAGGCCCAATAAAATCCATTCAGACAGTGCATTTGTTGGTTCATGCTTTAACTGAGCATCTATCTTTATGGCAACAGAGGGGGTTCTGTACTGCAGAGATGGGAAACCATAACACATCACAGCAGCTTACAGCGAATTTGGGAACTAGCAAGTGAGGAGCCAAACAGAATTTGTATCACAAAGGTGAAGCTCACCAAATTGGTAAGAGTGTAGAGGGTGATCACAACAACAAAGCTGACAGATTAGCAAGTGAGGCAGCAAAGAATGGAGACCCATTCAAGGAAGAAGTAACCACCCAGGTAGCAGTAGTCACAAAATCAGAGAAAACCATTGACCTAGTTACAAGCAGAACAAAGACATGGAGATAGAGGCAGTTCTAAAAGCACTAGCAGATGTACTACCTTACCTCCAGGTTATGAGAAAGAGAAAAAACTGCCTAATGAGAAGGGAAGGACTCCTCATACATAGCAAGCCAGTTGAAAAGATGGGTTACTCCCAATTCTTTGAGAAAGGAGCTTACTGAATATATACATAGAATTAGTGGACACGCAGCTTCTGGAAAAGTTTTAGATATAATCAGAAATTCCCACTGGTGGCCAGGAATGAGGAGTACCATAAATGAAGTTGTGATCGCTGTATTATTTGTGCTCAAATAGATCCCAGTCCACAAAAACGGAAAGCGCTGCTGGGAAGCCTATAGTAGTCGGGGCCATGGATTAATTTGCAAATTGATTACATGGGGGCCACTGCACCAGCTAAAGGGGGCTATCATTACCTTCTAGTTGTAGTGGACACCTTTAGTAAGTGGGTAGAGGCATTCCCACTCAAGAAATGCACAACTGCTGCCACAGCCCGAGTGTTGTGGGAGCAGGTGTTTTCAAGGTGGGGATTTCCTCGTAGGCTTGAGAGTGACAGAGGCACTCACTTCACTGGCCAGATCATGAAAGATCTTTGTGCTATTTTAGGCATCACTAAGAAATGGCACATACCCTATCACCCTCAGTCATAAGGAGTGGTGGAAAGGATGAATAGGACTCTAAAAACAGCCTTGAAAAAGTCTGTCTGGATGCTGGAACAGACTGGTGTCGTCATTTGCCAGGACTCCTAATGGCTATTAGGGCCACCTGTAGCAAGAGCACTGGCATCAGTCCTCATGAACTGATGACCGGTAGAGCAATGCCTCTGGTACACCCCAACATGGGAGATGTGGCAAAACCGATCCAGGATCGTTAAAACACGATTCCTTTCTGCAAAATGTTCAGGACATTTTGGCTGACAAATTACTCTTTGCAGCCCACAACATAGGGATAACCCACAAGGGCAACAAACAACGGTGGGATGATAGTGTAAGACACGCCACCACACAAATTTGAATTGGGAATCAAATATTGGTCAAAAATTTTCTCCAGAAAGGGCCTTGGGATGCAAATTGGACAGGACCACATGAAATAGTTGACACCTGTGGGGAGGGTAATCTTAAGGTTAGAGTGAAGGGGAAAAAGGAACCAATATACAAATGGTATCATGCTGACCAATGTAAATTGTATAAAAATGAAAGATGTTAAGCTGACATAAGAATAAATGCTGCACTTGATGTTTTTCAGATTCTACAATGTGGACCATGGCACAGAAGACATCGCGTCAAGGGGGGTGCTTCCTGCTTCTCCAAATGATTTTATAGCGGACACTGGCAGTGTGCAGAGGCACAAAAGACATCTGCATGACACACAACAATGGGACAGCATCAGGACTTAAATACCCAAATTATGGATGCTTGTAAAGATGACTCCTCTGTTTTCAGGCCTTTTTTGACATAATACAACGGGAATGGGAGGAAACAGGATTTAGGGGAGAGCCGAGAAGCGACAAAATATAGTATACTTGGGGACTTAGGAGGAATATTTGGTTCAGGAAACTCCTTGTACAACTGTCATCAAATTTATTTGCTAAAAAGGTACATTACTGATGTAAAAGCAAAATTTTATATTTTTCTTAACAACCATATACAGCATTCCACTGAAACAGATGACATCCTTTTTAAATATATCCAGGCAAGTTTCACTCAATGCAAATGTTATACACAGACTTTCTAAATTATCAAATAGACAATTCTGCTTAGCTGCTGCAGGACACATGCAGGCAATGGTCAGGATTTTGTCACCGATTTCATTGCAAGCCTTAAGACTTACAGGAAATAACACATCTTGTATCAACACTCTTCATTCAACTGTTACTGCAAAAGACTTGGTGTGTAAGGTACCAGACAACGCATTCTGCATGCAGGTGACCTACCCAATGAGCATTGGCAGCAGGAAACTGTATTACACCAACACCAGAGTTGATCTCATTTCAGAGGACCCATATGCTGAGTTCCTACAACCCTTTACCTGAACTCACTGGCATTGAAAAAAGTTGAAGGTGAGGCTACTCATGGTCAGTAAGCAGGAAGACGAGTTTGAAAACAAAAAAAAAAAAAACTTACTTAGTGGTATGTCAGTGCTGAAAGGAACGTATAGACACATGTTGGGATGTGCTATTCAATGCTGCTACAGCTGCGTCTGCCCTAGTCCTACTGGTCGTGGTGATCCTGATGTGCTACCTCAGATCACTGGTAAAGCAACAAAGAAGGGATATTGGATATATGGAAATATTTTTGAAAATGTCATTGACATAAAGAGGAGTGTAGATTATATGTGGAGACATGTAATCGCAGTCCAACATTTTGTCCTGTCCTACCCTTGTATAGTTGCAACCTTCTTTCAGGGTACAAGGCACGCACATTTGAATTCACACTGACTAAACCTTGTTTAGCCCTTATTAGTTCTGTATTTAAATTTCCAGGGCTCTATCATGATATATGTAAGGAAAAATTCAATGCCTGCTTAATGTTCTTGGATGGTCACCTAATACAAACAATCAATGTAATGATCAAGGGGGGGTTAAAATCAAAGGGAGTTGATTAGCTTGCCTTTTCCTGAATGATCATCAGGTTGCCTTCCACACCACACCTTTTGTTCCTGAGACTGAGAGACACAGGGGTGTGAACCCAAGACTGGATTTGTGTATATTTGAGCAATTGGGATACTGTATGAGGTGTTACATCTCTGTCTTTTCCTATGCGGTAGAGGAAGGAAGAGATTCTTTGAAGCCTCCAACCATTGATCTACAATAATGTCATTTTGTCTCCTTGTGAACCAATCAGGAGCAGGAATCTGCATTTTATGTCAGCATTTTATGTCAGGTTTGGGGTATAAAGCTTGTGCCCACACCACAGCATCTTTGTAATTGATCTGCCTTTCTTTTACCCAGTATGTTTCATACTGTAAACACATAGTCCTTTTTTGCTTTGTTATTAAATTGCTTTGAACTTAAACTTTGGAATTACGAGTCTTACTTACAAGAAGGAAAAATCCCTACACTTCATTAAAAAAAATCATGTATTTTCAAACTGATGACGTTTCAGGAAACGACACACTTGGATTATAACATAATTAACTTATAATTAAAACATTTTATATTTTGTTTATAAAAACAGTTCATCACAGATGTTTTTTTTTTGTGACAGGGTGTGTTGATTTATCAATTACAAAAAACACAGACATGCATCTGCCCTCACTTTCCCCTCTGTTCACAGGCCATTTAAGATCAACCCTGTGGCTTTTGTCGGCCTCCATATCTGTTTTGAGGATGTTATAGTTTGGGGGAAAAGTGTTTGATGTGAGAGAGTTCTATTGCAAGTTACACAGAGTCAGACTCAAAGTCATCCACTATAAACCCATGACTGCTGTATCAGTCCTTCCGCTTTCATTTGTATATTATAAATCATCATATGAAATGCACTCATATTAAATATTTTTGTAAAATATCCTTTTCCTCTTTTCCTTTTCCTAAGCTACACCCTGCTGCTACACACAGATCCAAAGAAGCTTGCTCAAGCTCTGTCTCCTTATGACTGCGCTGCCACAATAATAGTGCTGCCACAGTTCTCGAGGGGACCATGAAGATTATTGGCAGAATGTCATGTGACACTCATCCTTCACATCTCACAATGTAGCCGGCAAAGACTTTGACTATTGCCTCATTTACAATAAACCAATCACATTTCAGCCATAAGCCCATTTTATGCCACACAATGAAGTTTTCTAAGGGCTCCCTCCCTGACAGTTGACACTGAATTTGACAATGGGAAGCAAATAACCTTGTCTCACCTCCTCTTATATTTTGGGAAAAGAGTGGAGGACAGTATACGACAAGAAAAAACACTCGATGCCTCTGTAAACACCCCCTCAAGCCAATTTACTTCCTGGCTCTCTCTGAAATACACAAAAAACAGAAGCATTGAGAGGTGAACAAGACAAATCAGCATTTGTCAGCAAAAATCACAACTGTACAACTGCACAATACTACATATGAGCTGGCAAAACATCGGAGAGAATCAAGAGGATGGGTAAATATGCATGCATGCTGAGCTGGTTTGCAGACAGTGACACATGTAACCAACAAAAACCACATTATGACATAACTAAAAACCACATGATTATGGCATTATCTGGCTATGGAATATATATTTTCTGTTAAGCACTTTGAGATTATTGGGTTCATATCATCATAGGTTTTTTTTTTTTTTAAACAAGCTTTTTTTTTTAACTTAGCTTTCAAGCACAGAGTTGGACATCTGTCCTCAAAACAATTAGTGAGAATCGTTTTTGGCTCACCCAGTAATGAAACCAAATCGTTTGACTGTGCTGCCTTGTGTCGTCTCCAGTTATAAAAGAATCAAAATCATAAAATAAACACAAAATTACAAAACAAATAACTTTATTCGGTGAACATGAATGCATACATCACCATATTTAATGCACATGACTACAGGTGTGGATACATAACTGATTAAGAAACGAATAACCAAAACACTTTGCTTTTATGCAATTGCTTGAGTGAAGCAATTGCAACATCCACTGTATTGCAATCATAACAGCATGCTGAAATATGGGATTTCCTTAAGCTCTTTTCAGGAAACTGGAAAGGGTTCAAAGCAACCAGGCAGAGCAAAAGTTGCAATATGCAAAAAGTAAACATATGCATCATTCACAGTAAGGCTGAGGTATTAATTTCATATTTTCCACTGGAAGATGTGATTTCTTTTAAAATGGAATGGGGAACTACAATAAACAATCTAGCAATGGTAATTTTTGCTGCCACAACATCACAATAAGCGCTCGATGACCTTGAGCTTCAAATATTTGTGAGCCATCCTCATTGGATTGTCCTTGGTCGTGAAGCCAGATTCATTTTCAGATTGACATTAATGTGGTAGATACATCTGAATCAATTTTATTTAAATATAGTTTACTAATGTACAAATTCAGTCATCTAAAGACACAATTTTAAAGAGTATCTGTCCCCTAAATACACAAATGAACAGAATACATGATTTAAAATCAAGACACTGAAAATAATAACCCGGTCTCTAAAAAATAGTAAATACTATAAACCACCCACAGTTTAAATAGGAATCTGAGCTCAGAACCTGATTTACCAAAGTTCAATGGGCAGTACGAGTACTCTAACGTAAACTAATAACAGACTCCAAAGGCAATTTAACCAATGAAGAGCAGGACGGATTAGAAATAAAGATTTAAAGAGCACTTCATAAAATTAATTGATGAAGATTGTTAATATGAAATTGATGCAAGAAGTACAACTTTGATAGTACTGAACTAGAACATGTATGGATCCTCCTTGGTCTACCAGGCCCTTTGTGATTACTGAGCTTACCGGTGCTCTCTTTCTTCTTTGAGATGCTCCATTTATTCTTTCTTATATCTCATGACTTCTCAGCTTTCACTGGCACAACTCTGATCCTCATGTTGACAAACACCAATTACACGCTCCAAAGGCAACCAAAAAGCCTCGAATCGAGACTAGATACCGAAAGCTCTCCAACACCTGCACCAATTAAGCAATTGAACACGTCTGACTAAGCGGAAACAGCTGTTATCGTGGCCAACATTATGGTGCGCTGAAATGGGGGGTGGGGAACTACGTATAAAAAAATGCTGTAAACATTACCTGTTGAAACCAATATCTAAAAAAATGTACCCTTTAATAAAAGCTTTAACCACATGCCAATTGTTTGATTACAAATCTGAAACTGTAGGGCACAGAGCCAGATCGAGTGGGTATTTCAGAAAGCTGGTTTAAAACACCCCGAACCCACACACCCCGAGCTTTCGGTTCCAGAGCAGCCGATTAGATTTAGTTCAAATAACTCTGAACCTGATTGAAATCATCAATCAATAGAGCACAGCTAACAGGATGCACCCCAAAAGCTCAGAGCTTCGTACACGTGTTCCATTACTCCCCATTTTCACTTAAGAGATATGAATGTGTTCTTGTGCGGACTACAACTTTATCTCTCGGTAAAATGTTACAAGGCCGCGGCAGCGAATGAACGTGAGTTAATTTCTGACCGAATAAACAAATTTAAAATACGTTTTCACACTATGAAGTTGTATAAATTGTAGTATACTTGTTCGATCCACATAAACCGATGGCAAATCCTTAAAGATGAGGGATTTACTTCATTGTTGATAAATTATGACAAAGAATATCAGAGCATTGTTTTGCTGGGAATAAAGGCTTTAAACGAAATAGAAATACATTTGAATGTATTTTATACAGTACTGCTGGGAGGTGGTGGGTTAATGGGAGAATTAATGTTTATTTTTAAAAATGTCGTCTTCCTTGGGCTCCATCGGGTGTCGTTCTCCTGTAATTGTGGCGATATTAAACTTGACGCAACAATCTCACATACCCTTTCTGGGGTGACCCTAGAAGTCATAGACGGAGCCTGGCGATTTGGCTTCAACACATTTTGTACTTGTGTGGGTAGCATCCCATAATATGTTCACAATACTGAAGAGTGATCGCACAATAGTACGGTTGCCCTGCAAATGTGTCCGCATCTCCGATGCGATAAAGTCCGATGTGGGGAGAAAAAAGACGCAGGGTCTAAAATTGGTATGGAAATGAGGTCCAATACTCGATGAGTAACGTTTTAAAAGTGAAACTGTTGATCAAATTGTGGAGGAAAGACCGCTCCAGCCTGGGCCAGTCAGCTGGGGGCCCTCACCACACTTTAATGCTCCTAGGGACTACACAACTTCTTATACAAGCAAACAAACACAAGATCTACTGAGTCTTATGCAAATTGGTTTATTGTATATTACCTGGAAGCATTACACAATAAGCTGGGCTGGTCTGTGCAAAGCAGCAAAGGTTCACCTAGGCAATCCCCCATTCCCTCTGAGGGGTCCATCTCCCCTTGTCTTTTTTTTATACTTTTTCTTATCTTAGGCCTTCCCCTGCTTATCTAAGGCCTGCCCAAGGAGGAGCACCTTAGGCCCTCCTCCTTTTCTTTTTGTTAGCATGAGCTTCATCCTTGACGCCAATATTTATTGCTCATGGTCATCAATTTATTAAAAATTACACTGCCATCTAGTGTGTCTGGCAGTGAATTACACCCAAGACATACTGACCCCTAGAGTGTCTATTAGGTCACTACATCCAAGACAGACTCACCCCTAGAGTGCCTATTAGGTTACTACATCCAAGACAGACTGACCCCTAGAGTGTCTATCAGGTGACTAAATCCAAGACACACTGACCCCTAGAGTGTCTTTTAGGTTACTACATCCAAAACAGACTGACCCCTAGAGTGTCTATTAGGTTACTACATCCAGATTGGGTTGGCTTCATTATTTCTATGACTGTATTTAACGAGTATCACAACATGCATCCTTTTGAATACATCTGCCTGTGTTATGTTAGTTCAAAGGTAGGCCCGATCTTTCAAATTATACTTCTACAAAATAAATGAATTTTGTAGTCTCGGGATATTGCTCCCGGCAGGTAAAGTTCACCAGAACGGCCTCTTAAAATACACATTAATTGGGGGCAAGGGAGTGGTGGAAACCCATCTCATGCCTCAGGAGTGAGAGTGAAATCCCCAGTGTGTATTTCTGTTTCCTACATCTCCTTTACACTGAGTTTGAGTTTTGGGTGGATGACTGGGGTCATGTGTGTGTTATCAAGTGACCATTTTGTCTCTCTCTCTCTGGGAATGGGTTCCCCCCCTTTGGCACCAAGACATCCAAAACCACTGTGAAAACACACTATACATGTCTGCTGATGTGTGCATATGTATGAGAATGGAATGGAGAGAGGAGGGCTGTGGCAGTAGGTGGCAAGGTTTCATAAATCATCATAAAAGGGATGCATCTATCACATGATGTAAAATTTCAGCCAGGTCTGGCTTGCAGCTGCATAACCCCCCCATTTTACCTTCCGAAACCTTCGGGGGGGGGGGGGGATGAGCCCCCTCCCTTTCTCGTTCCTCATACAGAGGTAGTTGATCAGGCCTGCTGCTCAGATTTGAGACCACCTTCATCACCTACATCAGTGTGAAGGGTGGACCAGTCTCCAGCGCCACAGGATCCATCACGCTCACCCACTTTTCTCGTAGGGGACTTGACATTTACTTTACAGATGAAGAGTAACACAAAAAAGAAGAAACAAAGTCTTGAACCTGTGACCACTAAGGACAGACCACATGCTTTAGTCCACTACTCCATAGAAACTTTGACACAACAGCTTTGGCACTACCACAGAGGCACCAAGACAACCAAATCCACTAACGATCACATGGGCTTGCTCAACACCTGGACCTCATTTAACAATTTAATTTGTGACAGGGCTCAATTTGAGCCAGCTGCTGACTCTATATAAGGTCTAATTCGGGGGCATACCAGGTTTGAGCGTACCCCAGTCTGCGGTGTTTGGGAAAGGTGTGTGTAAGGGGAGAGCTGAAGGGAACCACTTTTGAAATACCATTCATGGTCCATTTTATTCTCGCATGCTCTAAAACGTAACTTGATGACTGCAACCTTTCAGTTTCAATGTAGTGTTTGGAGTGAAGGTAAGGGGAAGGGAATATTTCTACAGCTTGTGAAATTGTGGTATAATGCTTTCATTTTGCCATGTGAAACTTGACATTGGTCCTTTGTGTCTGAAGGCATTGCATGTTCATACACTGACTGCTTCCCGATGAGGTTACACTCAACCCAAGTGGTTTAATAACCTGCCCTTGTTTCCAGGCCGCCGTGCTGTGATTTTCGTGGAACATGAGTGAACCAGACGAGCTGTGGGTATGTGCTTCCTACATGATCATTCATCTTCTGAGATGCCGTTTGGTTCATTTTTGGTTTCGTGCCTTTTGTTCCCCTCGGCTGGACACAGAGGAGCCATCGGGATACCAAACCAGAACTTGCCGCTGCTCCAAGATGGCCACGCTAGATCTGAAACTGTGGTACTGGGGCACAGAGGAGGAGCACGTTCTTCACTGGATTCATGCAGCTCACCATAGCGCACCATGTGCCACTTGCCTACTACCCAACATTATTGGCACAAACGAGGTGATGAGACTCGGGCTGCCGAGCAGTTTTCCTGGCTGAGAATGTTTGATTTTCCTGTGTTAACATCTGAATTCATATTTCAAATCCCATTTCATGTTTGCCTCACAAAATGAGCTCTGCTTAACAAGGGTATTTGGTCCTCTGGCACATTCAACAAATGTCTCGTATGGGTTGCTACATCTCCAACATTGCTTACATGACCCCTTTTCAGATAATGGCCTCAAAACCCTTCACACCCCCCCCCCCCCCCCCCCCCCCCCCAAAACATGGTACAATTGTCTTAATGAAATGTTCCCTTCAACTGGCAGGCAAAGACCTCAGTTTCTTGCTTGTGCAAAATCCATTCATTCAGCTTAACCCTTAGTACTTTCCAATTTTTAAGGACTATTCATGTACTCATTTGCATGCGAGGTAGACGTAGCGGGCCAGTTGCCACAAAAGTAAAATGATTACAGGCAACTAGTTACTCATGCCATCAAATGTCTTTCCTTCTGATAGGCTGGACAGAGGGCACAGCAAAGGGATGGAAGTCTTGTTTCAGAGTCCCTTCAATCGGAGTTTTGCAAGAGATCTGTGAAGGTTGCCTAACAAGTTTCAGAATTTGTTGTACTTTCATATTAAATGTAAATGATTGCTGAACTAATGAATTGTCTGCCTTTCCCAAGTGGGATATTTTGAAACCACACATTTCACTGGAATGAAGACCTCACTGACCAAGGTCACCAACTCTACATAAGAGGGTGCAGACAATTTTTCTCACTCAAACACTTGTATGCCCACATAGCCAATGCTGCTTTGTGTGTGTCTATTTTATCAGCAGGTTCCAAAACATGGATGTGCAGAGGTCTGCTGTTCTTGCATATGAAACTTGAAACTCTCCCCCACTGGAAATGGCATACCCCATGATTCATGGTTTAACATTCATCAGTTAATTTTGTTTTTTTTTTTTTTTTTCCTCTCAGTTAAAATATTAAACATTGAAATTGTTTCCAAAAAATGTGATCCATTCAAATATGTTGTATTACTAACAGACTTGCTCTGGATTCAGTAATGCAAGAAGACAAACATATGCACTCAATATCATTGGCTTAGCAGAATTGTCTTAAAGAGGCTTGGGCCCTGACACATTTCCATGGCCCATTTTAACCTACTCTCCTTCAAGGTTGAGAAATTTGGGAGAACAGAGCAGTGAAACCGACACAGTGCGCAGACATGCATGTTATTGACCACGCACAATTAACCAAATATGGTATTCAGACAACATAATACTAAGGGAATGATATCAGAACTGTTGAGCGCTCATACAAATGCATATATGCACATGCACGGGGCTGCGGACACACTTGCTCAAATTCTCCCCATTATACATACTCAAATGCATGCACACTCACAGCCCTCCCTCAACGTCCTTTGACTGGCCCACATAAACACCCACATCCTAATCCAGCTCTTATAATGAACCGTGTTTAAAAAAGGCAGAGAATGAGATGAGAGTAGGATTACAGACAGGGAGGGGAGAGACCCGATCCAGTCCTGTTAGGAGAAAATTTCAGTTTGCTGAATGTGAGGGTGTTTAAGCAAAGCCTGGCTCTGCCTCCAATAAGCACAGTTGATCTGTGGGATTCAGGTCAGCACTCCAGCCAACGTCAACACAGGGAGCCAGATAAAACACTGGTAAATATTTAACAACCCCTGGACCTGCTCAGGCCGCAGGAGCTAACATCAGGCATGCACACACACACACACAGGTGCATGTGCAAGATACATCGACACGAATGCAAGGGTACATGTACATGCACACGTACACACACTCCCCTCGACCATGCCGGCACATCCTGCTCTGGCACTGTCAGAATTTCTGAAAGAAAATTCTCAAATGCATTTGTAACACTGTCTGTCCTGCACTTAAAATACACATAAATATAAGGTGGGAATACCCCATTGCCATAACCCTCCCTGCCTACCGACGCACACTGTTTATCCACCTCACATACACTGATGGGCCTGAAGCCACACACGCCAAGGCTATTGGGGACAGGGGCTCATGCAGCTGCCATTATAAACTACAATGCCCCATTCTGGGCGGCCTGTACGACATGCACCTTAAATGTAACCTAAGGCACAGTATATAGGACATGTATGTGAAATTCTATTGAGCGTGTATTCACAGCAACGAATTGGCTATATACAGGAAAAAACTGAAGTATTATCAACATTTTCCCACACATTGTGCAGTGGTGCGATATTCTGATTCTGACCTCCATTAGTTCTCATTTCAATCTATTTCAAAACGTTTTCCTTCCGTCACAGATGCTGGTGCACCAGCTGGGTACATACACCCCACTGACAAGCCCTTTTCAGTGCCTCATCATGCTGTCTCAACCCAACCATCCAAGGACAAGAAAACAGGGTCTCTTACCCGTTTGTGCATGTCAGTGTTCAGCCCGTGTGTGGATGCTTGTCTGACTGCATCAAAAATCTGTTGACACATGAAAAGATCCTGTAGGAATTATAAAACAGATATACAATGCTAAGTGCAAGTACAATAGCATAAAACACACACACACACAAACCACCAAGTGTCGTTCTAGTCATTCTTCCATTTTGACCAGAGATTTACCCGACAGCATTCACCATGGACCAAGATTAGTTTATGGGAGTGTGAGAGAGACAGTGTCTCTGTATTGATGTAATTATGTAATTTATCTACCGATACCAGGAGTAATGTTGACTCCATTGCCAAACAAAGCCCACACAACCGCAAGTTGTTTTGTTTCCACTCAAATATAATTTTCAAAATTTTATGATTTATAGCATACAGTTCATATATTCATACGGTCCAAATAGATTATAACATGTAACAGTTTAGAAAAACTCACGTAAATAATAATTTAGCTACCGGTATCACGCAGACAGGATCAATATTGACTCTACCTGTATTGAGAGGCCTACCTGTGGTACTGGGCTTGGAGGAACTCAAACTCCTCCTTGTTTCGGTCCAGAGTCTCCAGGACTGTGAACTTCAGGGGCTGTCCAGCCTGCAGAGGGACCTGGGGTAGGAAGGAAAGAGACAAAGCAGACACATATTTACCTTACTGTAAAACACCTACATGGTGCGATGTAAATAAAATGAATCATTATATGTACATTCACATTCATACATACACCAAGGCCTTACTCATGTGTACAAAGTGTAAAAGCCCCATTCAGGCCTCAAGCTGTAAAGACGCTTGCACTGAAAGCAAAGTGTGAGCCCTCCTACTGCGTGTTTGAGCTACGTTCGCACCATTTCCAGCTTTGGCCAGTCCGCATTGGCAAGGCAACAATTGGCCCGGCCTCACTGCTGAATGCCCAGGTGCCTGTGGATGCACAGACCGAGAACATGCTGGCCTCATAACCCTCCGATGACAAGGGTAGTATGTGATTTGTGGTGTGTCTACAGTGTGTCATCATGGGAATTGAAATCATGGCCAAGGCTTACTTCTCCTGCAGTCGGCAGGCGTTGTGGCTACGGGAGATCTGCTAGTTCTCTGGTAGTTTGGCTTTGGAGAAAAGGAAAACAACAATTCAAATAGGCCCTGTGCAGCCTCCTCTGAGTTTTCTCTTTTTCCTTTTCTCCCTCACTTTGTCTTCGGGCAGGGTGACAATGCAATTAGTTAAGACAAGTTAGCTCAGGCCACAGGACAGAGGAAGATGGGCTTGGGTGGGGTTCGCCCCAGTAGTCTCACTGACCTCGATTCACCTGAAAGGAAACTTACAGCCAGATGATTTACCTGCTTTAACCTTTCTCCAGACGCTCACACCATTCGCTGCAACACAGGAAACTGGAGGTCTACAGAAGGCCTTTCCTGCTTCATAGGATTTTCCATCAACTCCAGCCCTGATTAGTCTAAAGAACAAAAGCCTCCACTGACCCAATCATAAGCCTTCTGAAAATAAGCAAAGTATGCATATGTAAATTTACCTTCTTTCACTGTAGCTCTACACTCCGTGCGCCTCGTTTTAGTCCTGGAGGCCCTGCTGGTCCCAGCGTCTCCGTGTGAGTCCCAGGACTGGTGTTTGGGCTCGTTCTGGATCACGGTGACTGGGGCGGCAGACTGGATCCTTCCACTCTTGACAGATTTGAGCCACTTTCCTCCGAGTCCTTTTCCCCGGTCTGTTCATGAGCTCAGTCAGGCTCCCTCTCTTTCTCCCAGTCCGTCTCCTCGGTCAGTGTCCCCCTTGGAGTAAAAAAAAAAAAAAACAGCATAAAAAAGTCCTCTGGAAAATTAGGCTCAGCATTCCCCACATGACATGACCCCTTGCAGTACCAGCAACCCTCCTCGCCCTTCTTTCACCTGTCTGAGGGAAATAAACACAAACACACACTCCACGATGCAAACTCACAAACAAACCCCTCCTCCTTCGTTCCTCCCTCCACTCTGCATTCACACTACCCTCAGCTCAGAGAGAGTCTAATGCAGAGGAGCAAGCATTCACTCACAAATACACATACACACAGATACAATATGCTCACATGATAACACGAACACACAAACACAAACACAAACACAAACACACACACACACACACGTGACTCCAGTCATCCACCCAAAATTCAAGTGTAAAGGAGATGTAGGAAACAGAACTACACACTGGAGATTTCACTCTCACACTGAGGCATGAGATGGGTTTCCACCACTCCCTTACCCCTAATCATCGTGCATTTAGAGAGGCCGTTCTGGTGAATTCGGCCTGCCAGGGGTAATTCCCAGAGACTGCCGTGCACAGGTAGCGCAAGGATAACCGCAGTAGTACAGTACAGTGAAGAGGGAACCCAGCTTGTAACTCAGGTACACGTCTGCAGCATCGCTCCCCAGGGTGTACCCTTGGGCACAGCACTGAACCTGAATTACTTCAGTAAATATCCAGCTGCTTCAATGGATTGTCCTTACAAGCCATTTTTCCTTACAAAATTTGTGCTTCTGAAAGGCAGTTTTAAGTTCTGGGCTGTTACAGTCTCTGTAAGGTCTCACTACTCCACACATCCATGCAGTAATTTTACTTTTGGGTACTGTCACCGTGTGTGTGTGTGTGCGTAAAGGACTATTGTACAGTTTACAGACATGCATGGGGGACAGTATCATTATGCTCCTGACAGAGCACTTTAACATGCGTGATTTCTCTCTGGTTCTGCAATCTTTTTTTTTTTTTTTTTTTCATAATTTGTCAATCTGAGCCACCATTGGCTGGAACCTCTCAGACATAAATCACCTGATTCACTACATGCATCACTTATACAGCTTCTCTCCCAGCAACCAACATCACACAGCAAACCTGAAATCTGGCCAGAGGAGAAGGGACACTTAACTTTGTACACAAACATCCACAGAGAGGGGAAATGATACAAGCCAGACTAAATATTTCATAAATCATCAATGTTATTTTATATTAACTTTGTGTGTATATGTTATGCCTATAAAACATACATTTTCCAGTGACAGACAGAAATAAAAAAACAAATGTACTTTATGGGGAAGGTTCATTTCTGGCACATGGGTGTTGAAAGCTGTAAGTATTTTCTTTTCCCTACAATTTAGGGTAAGTGTACCCATGAAGCCCACCAAAACCTGTTTTCAGGTATTTTTCATAGATATTGACCTGACTTACAAGGGATATCTGTTGGTAAGATTAATCTCTCTTTTGAACATGTATTCATTAGTTCATGTATAATTTTAGAAATAAGTAGAAAGTCTGGCATGAACTTGACTGGTACTGTGGCACGATTTAAGCCCATGTGAGTTCCAAATCAGCCCACAGCATGATTTATTGACAAAATATTAAAAAAATTATTGTTGTCAAAGAATTAAAAACACCAACATATTTATTCAGTAACACCTTAAGTATTAAAAAATGCAAAAAAAAACACCCCCTCTCCTTTTATTAATGCTTGTTGGCTCTCTCTCTCTTCCACCACCTGAACCAACAACCCTCAACATCTAAAACACACTTAATGCAGAACAACTCATAAACAAGGGACAGATTGTAAATCCATTCCATGCAATAACTGTATTAGTTAGCTGATTTCATTGCTGCTAGTTTGTTTTGTGGAGGGTCCCTATTTCCTTATGATCGGTGAGATAAAAAGGGCCAACACCCTCCACGTTTGTCTGGCAAAGGATGAACCTGCGTTCAGCACCATTTACATTACATTACATTACAGGCATTTAGCAGACACTCTTATCCAGAGCAACTTACAACACAAAGTGCATTTTTCGGGACGAGGGTGTTAAAGTGCTGGAGGGGGTAAAAGTCTCAAGTGCCAGAAGGGTTAGCATGGACTAAGCCCTGTGGAGGACTTGAGCACATTTTCCTTCTTCAACCTTCTCCCGCAAAGGTAGAATGAATTGTGCCCTCGTGGTAAAGGCGAAATGCCTGTACGATTTTTGGACAGGTGCTGTCGTTTTTTTCTTTTCAAAGCTCACAATTAGAGAAACTCCTCATTGAAACACATTGAGGTGGGCTTAAATGGAGCATGCTGGGCTTAAATGGTTCCACGGTGACTAACGGTGAAAAAAGACAATATGTTCCTTTTTAAATGAAAGATATATTTACAAAATCATGCAAGGAGCCAAAATATAATGGGGACTAATCACCACATTAATTATTACTTTGCCCACATACAGAAATAATAAGTTATTCTCATTCAAAGTTAGCTTGTGTTGGCTCTAGTTTGCATGCTTTTTGAAGTGTCTGTTTAAGCCCACCTAAAAAAAAGCTCATTTTGAAAATATTCAGCTCTCCAAAAAATGTATGATGTATTTATTTGTAGACTAATGTAAAATGAATCAGAAAACATTCAGTGTACATACTTGGCATGCTTAATTCTTTGGCAATGTATCTCTCAATGAAGCTAATGGTTTGAACCTGAGGGTAGTTCTGTGCACCACCTCATAATACCCATCTTTCTATTTGAAGGAAAAGAGCATAAACTGACAAAGTACCATTTCTTAATACACAAAAATCAAAACGCTAATCTCTCATTTTACATAATGTAAATGTACTTATTGAAGAAGTGGCTGAAAATAGCAGAAAAGTGATGCTATCTGAAGTTTTTTTGTGACTTTGTGTGAGGTCCCCTGAGACTGCATGCACACGGGCAGGGCTAACTCAACATTGGAAAGTATGATTGCTGTGCAATAAAAAAATGGAATTGAAGTAACAAATTGCTGCACTATTCAAAATAATGAGTGGTGCAAAATATTCTTCTTTTTCTTATTTGACTTCAAAGTTGAAAGTAGGCTTAAACGGCACATGGGCTTAATGGGTACAGGTACTATATGTGTGTGCATGAAAGAATTTTAACTTGAAAATAGCCCTGACTGGCACCATTCCATTTTCAAATTTCAAAAAAGGAAATCACATAATCAAACTGAATCTGAAACAGCCAGTAGCTCTTCAGAATTTAAGATCAAAGCTCTCTCCAAATCCGTAGGAAATATCAACCTCCCTCTCTCATCCCAAACTGAGATGAATTTAGCCAAGTTTTTTACTGTCTTATAAATGGAATTTGAACATCTGACCTTGCCCAAACCAACCCAGCCTACAGAATCGGACTCTGTGACCAGGTGGTGAATGTCCCCAGGCCCTAATGCCTGCTGGGAAACATGCACAGGTCAGGATGGAGGGAGACAGGAAGAGAGGGGGGAGCAGTGAGGAAGGCAGGAAGAATTTTCATTTATTTATCACACACACACACACACACACACACACACACACACACACTGAAATTCTCGTACTGGCACGAGACACTTGCACACATATACTCGTACTCACACACATTCATACATACACGCATGCCCATACATGAAAACCGGAAAACAGACATAGGATACAATTCCAATTGCTAGACGATGTTATAATGTATTGTAAAATAAATTTCTTGAGCCGGGGTGGCTTTCATGTTATTATTTGAACCAATACCTCCATCTAGTGGACAACAGACACAGCTACAGTACGATTGTAATGTGTGACTCAACCTTGTCATTGTTTTTGCTTTGACAACATTGCTTGTATGCAGCCATACCAATAAAGCGTTACTTAACTGAAATTGATTACAGCTGCACCTAATTACTGTCACTGCATATTGTAGCAAAACAGTTGCTGGTCTTCTCCCTATTCACAAGCAGTGCCCATGGAAATACATCAAGATTTCGACTGAAAAGCGTTTAAGTCGGTTGAAAATAGCCATGTGGGAAATTTGTGTGGGCAGAATGTGGTCGTCTCAGTGATAGGGGGTACATTCACACCAGTTAACTGAGAAACTGCAATTAACACCGCATATTGTGCGCTGTACATTATACACCGACATTTTAGGATACATATAGTCTTGTATGTCACAGCACATTTACATTTGAATTCATTGTGGAATAACTTTTTAAGGGGGCGGATCCCTGCTCATGAAGCGCGTTGAGAAGCCGAAAAGTTAGGGAAACATTTTTAAAATGTATTTTCAGCCCCCGTCTTACCTTAATTTTAAAACCGCTGACTTCGCCGTCCTCCCCTTCTGACACACTGTTATTCCGTTCTACATTTCTAGAAACCTCCAGAATATTTTGCGTTCACCCGCTCGTCCATTTCCTCTCGGCTTCCAGCGAGTAGGCGTTCTGCTCGAGCTCTCGAATTCTTGCATTCAAATGAGTGTAGCAGCCGTTAAGAATAAAACACAGAGAGAGGTCAGTTATGTTCTGATTTTAATGCCCCCTCCATTGACTTCAATTGATCCCTTAACAGATGCTGATAAGCCATTTAACTAGGCTGGGGATGTTTCCGTTAAACCCAGTCCAACACCTGGTCCAGATATACCCGTACATGACGTAGGATGAAAGTCTGGGAAAATGTACAGTGGCAGACGACGCAGCGTTGATTCCTTAGCAACAAGTTGGTCTCTCTCTCTCTCTCTCTCTTGCTCTCCCTCTCACTTGCCGTCTCTCTCTCTTGCTCTCTACTGTGTTCAAACAATTTTCACACACTGATACAAATGAGAAAATCGAAGGCTCAAAAGAAAATATTCAATATTGAAGTAACAGAAATACTGTTTCAATTTTTTGATACATACAGGTTGATGCCATGATGGCTGATGCCAATACAGCACTAAGCTGCTAAAAATAAAGGTCAGCTACAGTCGCACAAAGTAAAATGGTGAATTGAAATAGAAGCTAACCTTATGTACATGAAGCCAAAGGCCCTCATGTAGGGCGAGTCTGTGTGTGTGATGAGTCCTATCACCTGCTTGCGAGTCGGCTTGAGGGTAAACAGTTTGTACAGTAGACAGAAAGCTGTGGAGACCATGCCTCCAGATCCCGGTTTGGCTTTGTTGTAAATATACAGGTTGAAAAACAGAGTACACATTTCCTAACCCATCAACCTCAGATGGCGTTGTGGTAGTTTGTTGGGTTGTGGTTCAGGTGTCCTTGGTTCAAATCGCAGGCATGACATATATTTTCATTTTTGCTACTGTTGGACACCGTTATAAAGTAGGGGGAGAGAGCGAGGGAGAGAGAGGGCGAGTGAGAGGGATAGAAAGTGGGAGAGAGAGACCGAGCGAGGGAGAGAGAGGACGAGCGAGAGGGAGAGAGAGCGAGCGAAGGAGAGAAAGAGCAAGAGAGAGGGCAAGCAAGAGGGAGAGCGAGCGAGCGAGGGAGAGAGAGGGCGAGCGAGAGGGAGAGCAGGAGAGAGAGAGCAAGAGAGAGAGAGGGCGAGCAAGCGGGAGAGAGGTCGAGCAAGAGAGAGAGGGCGAGCGAGACAGAAAGAGAGCAAGAGAGAGAGCGAGTAAGGGAGAGAGAGGATGAGCGAGGGAAAGAGAGAGAGGGCGAGAGAGAGGGAGAGTGAGATGGAGATGAAGCACAATAAGTGGAGTGGAGACATCACATGCAGGCAGAGCTGTACAAAGTGAAAGAGAGGCTAGCCAACACTGAGCAACAAAACCAAAATATGGAGAGAAAGATGGAGGCACTGATGCACTCTCTGCTAAACATTGAATGCACAGACACACATTTGACCTCCCCCAATGCTGATTCAGTCACAGCCTCCCCCAACCCTAACACACGCACCCACACTACTACACAAACCCTACTCCCGCACTCACAGACACATACAGCACCCCACATAATACAAACCCCCTTCATGCAGGCACACCTGACGCTGACACACACAACGCAGGCACGCCTAACACACCTGACACGCACAATGCAATAACGCCTCATGCTGACACACACACTGACATCCACAGCAGTGAAACCCCCAGCACTCCCAACTCAAGCACCCCCACAGTGCAACAAACTGCCTCTGACACCACAATCCTGTGTGACTCAAAAGATTCGCTGCTCGACAACTCGGACAGCCTTGGGACTACTGTCAGAGAAGAGGCTGAGTGATTCAAAACACATCATCATTAACACAGGGACCAACGACCTGAGCACACGCAGGATCGAAAAACAGGTGGCAGCTGAAGCCACAAAGAAATACCCTGCAGCGACGGTCACAATCTCCACCCTGCTGCCCTGGATCGATGTGCCACAGCATCAATGCAGAGGTGTCCCGAGGCTGCGCCCTGCTGCCTAACGTCCACCGGGATACAATCTAAAATTATCCCAGTAAAAATTTTGAACTTTTGTTGGTCTCAAATTCTCCTCCTGTCTGAAGTTACCTCTGTGCTCTGCTGTCAGTTGTTGTCAATCCTTATAATGTTCTTTTTCTTGTTAAATCTTGTTCTTTTTTTATAAAATAAAAAAACTCATTTTCTTCTCTGATTCATCATGAGTATATCTATTAATGTCCTGTACCAGAAATCAAACATATATTCGTGGAAATCTTTAAAAATTAAAATACATTTAGGTGCTCATCATTCTGTGTGTGATGTCTCCACTCCACTTATTGTGCTCCATCTCCATCTCACTCTCCCTCTCCTCCCTCGCAGTGGGAGCACAGCCTGTCCTCTCTGGGCAGCCATGTCTGCCTGTGACGGCCGGACTCTATGGCCAGGCTGTGCTCGCTGAGTCTGTACATTGTCAGTGTTTTTCTCAATTTGTTATCAGTCACCATGGTTAAATATTCTGCCATGGTGTACTTTCTTTTTAGGGCCAAATAGCATTCAAGCTTATGTTGAGTCTGGGTAGATTTGTTCCAATGGGTGATGTATTTTTCTTTTTCTTTAGTCATAATTTGGTTTACTCTAATTCTTTGAACGTTTTATTTTGAACATTATTTCCCTCTCTCTCTCTTGCTGTCTCTCTCCCTCACTCTTCCTCTTGCTCGCTCTCTCTTTCTCTCCTCCTCGCTCACTCTCTCTCCCTCTCGCTCGCTCGCCCTCTCTCTCTTGCTGTCTCTCTCCCTCGCCCTCTCTCTCTCCCTCGCTCACCCTCTTTCTCTCTTGCTCTCTCGCTTCCTCGCTCTCTCTCCCTCTTGCTCGCCCTCTCTCTCTCTCTCTCACTCTCACACTCCCTCTCTCTCTCTTGCTCTCTCTCTCCCTCGCTCGCTCTCTCTCCCTCTCGTTCGCCCTCCCTCTCCCCCTTGCTCTCTCAATTTAAATTTCAATTTCAACTTTGCTTTATTGGCAGGACAACAAAAGTCATATTGCCAAAGCAACATACAAAATCTCATAAACAACATGTTAACAACAATGCAAAGTGTAATTTACAATGCTTGAGATAACTAAACATAACAAAGACAAGGAAAAATAAATAAATATACATACACACACATACATGTATTCATATACCTGCACATACATATATACACATATACCTGTATATACACATACACAGACATACATATATGCATACTTATATTTCTTTTTATTTTTTTTATTTTTCTCTTTGTTTATATAGAGATTGCTCTTTTCCTGTCCCTTATTTTATGGCAGGTGGCTACATATTTGGCTGCTTGTTGTGCTGTAGGCCCTTCTCCTAGAATTATTGATAATTTTTCCATATCATTTCAATTTTTAAAGTCAGGGAAAACAATGTTTATATTTTTAAAGAATATTTCTCTTTCTTGATCGTAATTTGTGCAATATAAAAGAAAGTGAATCTCTGTCTCTACCTATTTGGTCTTACATTGTTCACACAGCCTGTCCTTTTTGGCCAGCCCGGTTTGTCTGTGTAGGCCCTTTTCAATGGCCAGGCTGTGGTCATTGACACGATATTTTGCCAGGATCTCTGTTTGTTTTGTATTTGTAACGTTTCGTAGATATTCTGCCAATTCATATTTTCTATTAAGGCCCGATAGCAGTTCATTCCGTTTTGAGATTTTGTGATTGTGTCCCAATGGTCCAAATAAGAGTTTTTGAGATGTTTGATAATTCGGTTTACTCTAATTCTAAGTGTTATTGAGGTGCTGTCCTGAAGTTGACTGATGGTGGTGTTGTGTTCAGTGAGCTTCAGGATCAGCTGGCTGATCTCGCTCTCTCCCCCTCGCTCACTCTCTCTCCCTCTCGCTCGCCCTCTCTCTCTGTCTCTCCCTCTTGCTCGTACGCCCTCTCTCTCTTGCTGTCCCTCTCCCTTGCTCTCTCTCTCTCTCTCTCTCTCTCCCTCTCACTCGCCCTCTCTCTCTTGCTCTCTCTCTCTCTCTCTGTCTCGCTTGCCCTCTCTCTCCCTCACTCGCTCTCTCGCTTGCCCTCTCTCTCCCTTGCTCTCTCAATTTTAATTTCAATTTCAATTTGCTTTATTGGCAGGACAACAAAAGTCACATTGCCAAAGCAACATACAAAATCACATAAATAACACATGAACAACAATGCAAAGTGTAATTTACAATGCTTAAAATAACAAAGCATAACAAAGACAGGGAAAAATAAATAAATAAATATACATATACATACACACACATACATTATATGTATTCATATACCTACACATTCATATACACACATATACCTATATTTACACATACACAGACATACATACATGCATACTTATATTTCTTTTTATTTTTTATTTTTCCCTTTGTTTATATAGAGATTGTTCTCTTCCTGTCCCTTATTTTATGGCAGGCGGCTACATATTTGACTGCTTGTTGTGCTGTAGGCCCTTCTCCTAGAATTATTGATAATTTTTCCATATCATTTCAATTTTTAAAGTCAGGGAAAACAATGTTTATATTTTTAAAGAATATTTTATCTTGATCATAATTTGTGCAATATAAAAGAAAGTGAATCTCTGTCTCTACCTCTTTGGTCTTACATTGCTCACACAGCATGTCCTTTCTGGCCAGCCCAGTTTGTCTGTGTCGGCACTTTTCAATGGCAAGGCTGTGGTCACTGACACTATATTTTGTCAGGATCTCTCTTTGTTTTGTATTTTCAACATTTACTAGATATTCTGCCAATTCATATTTTCTATTTAGGGCCAGGTAGCAATTTATTCTGTTTTGAGATTCTGTTGTTGTGTCCCAGTGGTCCAAATAAGAGTTTTTGAGATGTTTGATAATTTGGTTTACTCTAAATGTTATTGAGGTGCTGTCCTGAAGTTGACTGATGGTGGTGTTGTGTTCAGTGAGCTTCAGGATCAGCTGGCTGATCTCGCTCTCTCCCCCTCGCTCACTCTCTCTCCCTCTCGCTCGCCCTCTCTCTCTGTCTCTCCCTCTTGCTCGTACGCCCTCTCTCTCTCTCTCTCTCTCTCTCTCTCTCGCTCTCTCTCTCTCTCTCTCTCTCTCTCTCTCGCCCTCTCTCTCTGCTCTCTCTCTCTCTCGCTTGCTCGCCTCTCTCTCCCTCTCGCTCGCCCTCTCTCTCTTACTCTCTCTCTCCCGCTCTCCCTCTCGCTTGCCCTCTCTCTCCCCCTTGTTCACTCAATTTTAATTTCAATTTCAATTTGCTTTATTGGCAGGACAACAAAAGTCACATTGCCAAAGCAACATACAAAATCTCATAAACAACATATTAACAACAAATGCAAAGTGTAATTTATTATGCTTAAAATAACAAAACATAACAAAGACAAGGAAAAATAAATAAATAAATAAATATACATACACACACATACATGTATTCATATACCTGCACATACATATATACACATATACCTGTATATACACATACACAGACATACATATATGCATACTTGTATTTCTTTTTTTTTTTTTATTTTTCCCTTTGTTTATAAAGAGATTGTTCTTTTCCTGTCCCTTATTTTATGGCAGGTGGCTACATATTTGGCTGCTTGTTGTGCTGTAGGCCCTTCTCCTAGAATTATTGATAATTTCTCCATATCATTTCAATTTTTAAAGTCAGGGAAAACAATGTTTATATTTTTAAAGAATATTTCTCTTTCTTGATCGTAATTTGTGCTCGTCCTCTCTCTCCCTTGCTTGGTCTCGCTCGCCCTCTCTCTCTCTTGCTCTTTCTCTCCCTCGCTCGCTCTCTCTCTCCCTCTTGCTCGCCATCTCTCTTTCTACCTTATAACAGTGTCCAACAGTTGTAACACCTGAACCACAGCCCAACAAACTACCACAATGCCATCTGAAGTTGATGGGCTAAGAAAGGTGTACTCTGTCTTTCGACCTGTATATTTACAACAAAGCCAAACCGGGATCTGGAGGCATCGTCTCCACAGCTTTCTGTCTACTGTACAAACTGTTTACCCTCAAGCCGACTCGCAAGCAGGTGATAGGACTCATCACACACACAGACTCGCCCTACATGAGGGCCTTTGGCTTCATGTACATAAGGTTAGCTTCTATTTCAATTCACCATTTTACTTTGTGTGATTGTAGCTGACCTTTATTTTTAGCAACTTAGTGCTGTATTGGCATCAGCCATCATGGCATCAACCTGTGTGTATCAAAAAACCAAAACAGTATTTCTGTTACTTGAATATTTTCTTTTGAGCTTTAGATTTTCTCATTTGTATCAGTGTGTGAAAATTGTTTGAGCACAGTAGAGAGCAAGAGAGAGAGACGGCAAGTGAGAGAGAGAGCAAGAGAGAGAGAGAGACCAACTTGTTGCTAAGGAATCAACGCTGCGTCGTCTGCCACTGTACATTTTCCCAGACTTTCATCCTACGTCATGTACGGGTATATCTGGACCAGGTGTTGGACTGGGTTTAACGGAAACATCCCCAGCCTAGTTAAATGGCTTATCAGCATCTGTTAAGGGATCAATTGAAGTCAATGGAGGGGGCATTAAAATCAGAACATAACTGACCTCTCTCTGTGTTTTATTCTTAACGGCTGCTACACTCATTTGAATGCAAGAATTCGAGAGCTCGAGCAGAACGCCTACTCGCTGGAAGCCGAGAGGAAATGGACGAGCGGGTGAACGCAAAATATTCTGGAGGTTTCTAGAAATGTAGAACGGAATAACAGTGTGTCAGAAGGGGAGGACGGCGAAGTCAGCGGTTTTAAAATTAAGGTAAGACGGGGGCTGAAAATACATTTTAAAAATGTTTCCCTAACTTTTCGGCTTCTCAACGCGCTTCATGAGCAGGGATCCGCCCCCTTAAAAAGTTATTCCACAATGAATTCAAATGTAAATGTGCTGTGACATACAAGACTATATGTATCCTAAAATGTCGGTGTATAATGTACAGCGCACAATGTGCGGTGTTAATTGCAGTTTCTCAGTTAACTGGTGTGAATGTACCCCCTATCACTGAGACGACCACATTCTGCCCACACAAATTTCCCACATGGCTATTTTCAACCGAGTTAAACGCCTTTCAGTCGAAATCTTGATGTATTTCCATGGGCACTGCTTGTGAATAGGGAGAAGACTAGCAACTGATATGCTACAATATGCCGTGACAGTAATTAGGTGCAGTTGTAATCAATTTCAGTTAAGTAACGCTTTATTGGCATGGCTGCATACAAGCAATGTTGTCAAAGCAAAAACAATGACAAGGTTGAGTCACACATTACAAACGTACTGTAGCTGTGTCTTTTGTCCACTAGATGGAGGTATTGGTTCAAATAATAACATGAAAGCCACCCCGGCTCAAGAAATTTATTTTACAATACACTATAACATCGTCTAGCAATTGGAATTGTATCCTGTGTCTGTTTTCCGGTTTTCATGTCTGGGCATGCGTGTATGTATGAATGTGTGTGAGTACGAGTATATGTGTGCAAGTGTCTCGTGCAAGTACGAGAATTTCAGTGTTTGTGTGTGTGTGTGTGTGTGTGTGTGTGTGTGTGTGTGTGTGTGTGTGTGTGTGTGTGTGTGTGTGATAAATAAATGAAAATTCTTCCTGCCTTCCTCACTGCTCCCCCCTCTCTTCCTGTCTCCCTCCATCCTGACCTGTGCATGTTTCCCAGCAGTCATTAGGGCCTGGGGACATTCACCACCAGGCCACAGAGTCCGATTCTGTAGGCTGGTTTGGTTTGGGCAAGGTCAGATGTTCAAATTCCATTTATAAGACAGTAAAAAACTTGGCTAAATTCATCTCAGTTTGGGATGAGAGAGGGAGGTTGCTATTTCCTATGGATTTGGAGAGAGCTTTGATCTTAAATTCTGAAGAGCTACTGGCTGTTTCAGATTCAGTTTGATTATGTGATTTCCTTTTTTGAAATTTGAAAATGGAATGGTGCCAGTCAGGGCTATTTTCAAGTTAAAATTCTTTCATGCACACACATATAGTACCTGTACCCATTAAGCCCATGTGCCGTTTAAGCCTACTTTCAACTTTGAAGTCAAATAAGAAAAAGAAGAATATTTTGCACCACTCATTATTTTGAATAGTGCAGCAATTTGTTACTTCAATTCCATTTTTTTATTGCACAGCAATCATACTTTCCAATGTTGAGTTAGCCCTGCCCGTGTGCATGCAGTCTCAGGGGACCTCACACAAAGTCACAAAAAAACTTCAGATAGCATCACTTTTCTGCTATTTTCAGCCACTTCTTCAATAAGTACATTTACATTATGTAAAATGAGAGATTAGCGTTTTGATTTTTGTGTATTAAGAAATGGTACTTTGTCAGTTTATGCTCTTTTCCTTCAAATAGAAAGATGGGTATTATGAGGTGGTGCACAGAACTACCCTCAGGTTCAAACCATTAGCTTCATTGAGAGATACATTGCCAAAGAATTAAGCATGCCAAGTATGTACACTGAATGTTTTCTGATTCATTTTACATTAGTCTACAAATAAATACATCATACATTTTTTGGAGAGCTGAATATTTTCAAAATGAGCTTTTTTTTAGGTGGGCTTAAACAGACACTTCAAAAAGCATGCAAACTAGAGCCAACACAAGCTAACTTTGAATGAGAATAACTTATTATTTCTGTATGTGGGCAAAGTAATAATTAATGTGGTGATTAGTCCCCATTATATTTTGGCTCCTTGCATGATTTTGTAAATATATCTTTCATTTAAAAAGGAACATATTGTCTTTTTTCACCGTTAGTCACCGTGGAACCATTTAAGCCCAGCATGCTCCATTTAAGCCCACCTCAATGTGTTTCAATGAGGAGTTTCTCTAATTGTGAGCTTTGAAAAGAAAAAAACGACAGCACCTGTCCAAAAATCGTACAGGCATTTCGACTTTACCACGAGGGCACAATTCATTCTACCTTTGCGGGAAAAGGTTGAAGAAGGAAAATGTGCTCAAGGCCTCCACAGGGCTTAGTCCATGCTAACCCTTCTGGCACTTGAGACTTTTACCCCCTCCAGCACTTTAACACCCTCGTCCCGAAAAATGCACTTTGTGTTGTAAGTTGCTCTGGATAAGAGTGTCTGCTAAATGCCTGTAATGTAATGTAATGTAAATGGTGCTGAACGCAGGTTCATCCTTTGCCAGACAAACGTGGAGGGTGTTGGCCCTTTTTATCTCACCGATCATAAGGAAATAGGGACCCTCCACAAAACAAACTAGCAGCAATGAAATCAGCTAACTAATACAGTTATTGCATGGAATGGATTTACAATCTGTCCCTTGTTTATGAGTTGTTCTGCATTAAGTGTGTTTTAGATGTTGAGGGTTGTTGGTTCAGGTGGTGGAAGAGAGAGAGAGCCAACAAGCATTAATAAAAGGAGAGGGGGTGTTTTTTTTTGCATTTTTTAATACTTAAGGTGTTACTGAATAAATATGTTGGTGTTTTTAATTCTTTGACAACAATAATTTTTTTAATATTTTGTCAATAAATCATGCTGTGGGCTGATTTGGAACTCACATGGGCTTAAATCGTGCCACAGTACCAGTCAAGTTCATGCCAGACTTTCTACTTATTTCTAAAATTATACATGAACTAATGAATACATGTTCAAAAGAGAGATTAATCTTACCAACAGATATCCCTTGTAAGTCAGGTCAATATCTATGAAAAATACCTGAAAACAGGTTTTGGTGGGCTTCATGGGTACACTTACCCTAAATTGTAGGGAAAAGAAAATACTTACAGCTTTCAACACCCATGTGCCAGAAATGAACCTTCCCCATAAAGTACATTTGTTTTTTTATTTCTGTCTGTCACTGGAAAATGTATGTTTTATAGGCATAACATATACACACAAAGTTAATATAAAATAACATTGATGATTTATGAAATATTTAGTCTGGCTTGTATCATTTCCCCTCTCTGTGGATGTTTGTGTACAAAGTTAAGTGTCCCTTCTCCTCTGGCCAGATTTCAGGTTTGCTGTGTGATGTTGGTTGCTGGGAGAGAAGCTGTATAAGTGATGCATGTAGTGAATCAGGTGATTTATGTCTGAGAGGTTCCAGCCAATGGTGGCTCAGATTGACAAATTATGAAAAAAAAAAAAAAAAAAAGATTGCAGAACCAGAGAGAAATCACGCATGTTAAAGTGCTCTGTCAGGAGCATAATGATACTGTCCCCCATGCATGTCTGTAAACTGTACAATAGTCCTTTACGCACACACACACACGGTGACAGTACCCAAAAGTAAAATTACTGCATGGATGTGTGGAGTAGTGAGACCTTACAGAGACTGTAACAGCCCAGAACTTAAAACTGCCTTTCAGAAGCACAAATTTTGTAAGGAAAAATGGCTTGTAAGGACAATCCATTGAAGCAGCTGGATATTTACTGAAGTAATTCAGGTTCAGTGCTGTGCCCAAGGGTACACCCTGGGGAGCGATGCTGCAGACGTGTACCTGAGTTACAAGCTGGGTTCCCTCTTCACTGTACTGTACTACTGCGGTTATCCTTGCGCTACCTGTGCACGGCAGTCTCTGGGAATTACCCCTGGCAGGCCGAATTCACCAGAACGGCCTCTCTAAATGCACGATGATTAGGGGTAAGGGAGTGGTGGAAACCCATCTCATGCCTCAGTGTGAGAGTGAAATCTCCAGTGTGTAGTTCTGTTTCCTACATCTCCTTTACACTTGAATTTTGGGTGGATGACTGGAGTCACGTGTGTGTGTGTGTGTGTTTGTGTTTGTGTTTGTGTGTTCGTGTTATCATGTGAGCATATTGTATCTGTGTGTATGTGTATTTGTGAGTGAATGCTTGCTCCTCTGCATTAGACTCTCTCTGAGCTGAGGGTAGTGTGAATGCAGAGTGGAGGGAGGAACGAAGGAGGAGGGGTTTGTTTGTGAGTTTGCATCGTGGAGTGTGTGTTTGTGTTTATTTCCCTCAGACAGGTGAAAGAAGGGCGAGGAGGGTTGCTGGTACTGCAAGGGGTCATGTCATGTGGGGAATGCTGAGCCTAATTTTCCAGAGGACTTTTTTATGCTGTTTTTTTTTTTTTTTACTCCAAGGGGGACACTGACCGAGGAGACGGACTGGGAGAAAGAGAGGGAGCCTGACTGAGCTCATGAACAGACCGGGGAAAAGGACTCGGAGGAAAGTGGCTCAAATCTGTCAAGAGTGGAAGGATCCAGTCTGCCGCCCCAGTCACCGTGATCCAGAACGAGCCCAAACACCAGTCCTGGGACTCACACGGAGACGCTGGGACCAGCAGGGCCTCCAGGACTAAAACAAGGCGCACGGTGTGTAGATCTAGAGTGAAAGAGGGTAAATTTACATATGCATGCTTTGCTTATTTTCAGAAGGCTTATGATTGGGTCAGTGGAGGCTTTTGTTCTTTAGACTAATCAGGGCTGGAGTTGGTGGAAAATCCTATGAAGCAGGAAAGGCCTTCTGTAGACCTCCAGTTTCCTGTGTTGCAGCGAATGGTGTGAGCGTCTGGAGAAAGGTTAAAGCAGGTAAATCATCTGGCTGTAAGTTTCCTTTCAGGTGAATCGAGGTCAGTGAGACTACTGGGGCGAACCCCACCCAAGCCCATCTTCCTCTGTCCTGTGGCCTGAGCTAACTTGTCTTAACTAATTGCATTGTCACCCTGCCCGAAGACAAAGTGAGGGAGAAAAGGAAAAAGAGAAAACTCAGAGGAGGCTGCACAGGGCCTATTTGAATTGTTGTTTTCCTTTTCTCCAAAGCCAAACTACCAGAGAACTAGCAGATCTCCCGTAGCCACAACGCCTGCCGACTGCAGGAGAAGTAAGCCTTGGCCATGATTTCAATTCCCATGATGACACACTGTAGACACACCACAAATCACATACTACCCTTGTCATCGGAGGGTTATGAGGCCAGCATGTTCTCGGTCTGTGCATCCACAGGCACCTGGGCATTCAGCAGTGAGGCCGGGCCAATTGTTGCCTTGCCAATGCGGACTGGCCAAAGCTGGAAATGGTGCGAACGTAGCTCAAACACGCAGTAGGAGGGCTCACACTTTGCTTTCAGTGCAAGCGTCTTTACAGCTTGAGGCCTGAATGGGGCTTTTACACTTTGTACACATGAGTAAGGCCTTGGTGTATGTATGAATGTGAATGTACATATAATGATTCATTTTATTTACATCGCACCATGTAGGTGTTTTACAGTAAGGTAAATATGTGTCTGCTTTGTCTCTTTCCTTCCTACCCCAGGTCCCTCTGCAGGCTGGACAGCCCCTGAAGTTCACAGTCCTGGAGACTCTGGACCGAAACAAGGAGGAGTTTGAGTTCCTCCAAGCCCAGTACCACAGGTAGGCCTCTCAATACAGGTAGAGTCAATATTGATCCTGTCTGCGTGATACCGGTAGCTAAATTATTATTTACGTGAGTTTTTCTAAACTGTTACATGTTATAATCTATTTGGACCGTATGAATATATGAACTGTATGCTATAAATCATAAAATTTTGAAAATTATATTTGAGTGGAAACAAAACAACTTGCGGTTGTGTGGGCTTTGTTTGGCAATGGAGTCAACATTACTCCTGGTATCGGTAGATAAATTACATAATTACATCAATACAGAGACACTGTCTCTCTCACACTCCCATAAACTAATCTTGGTCCATGGTGAATGCTGTCGGGTAAATCTCTGGTCAAAATGGAAGAATGACTAGAACGACACTTGGTGGTTTGTGTGTGTGTGTGTTTTATGCTATTGTACTTGCACTTAGCATTGTATATCTGTTTTATAATTCCTACAGGATCTTTTCATGTGTCAACAGATTTTTGATGCAGTCAGACAAGCATCCACACACGGGCTGAACACTGACATGCACAAACGGGTAAGAGACCCTGTTTTCTTGTCCTTGGATGGTTGGGTTGAGACAGCATGATGAGGCACTGAAAAGGGCTTGTCAGTGGGGTGTATGTACCCAGCTGGTGCACCAGCATCTGTGACGGAAGGAAAACGTTTTGAAATAGATTGAAATGAGAACTAATGGAGGTCAGAATCAGAATATCGCACCACTGCACAATGTGTGGGAAAATGTTGATAATACTTCAGTTTTTTCCTGTATATAGCCAATTCGTTGCTGTGAATACACGCTCAATAGAATTTCACATACATGTCCTATATACTGTGCCTTAGGTTACATTTAAGGTGCATGTCGTACAGGCCGCCCAGAATGGGGCATTGTAGTTTATAATGGCAGCTGCATGAGCCCCTGTCCCCAATAGCCTTGGCGTGTGTGGCTTCAGGCCCATCAGTGTATGTGAGGTGGATAAACAGTGTGCGTCGGTAGGCAGGGAGGGTTATGGCAATGGGGTATTCCCACCTTATATTTATGTGTATTTTAAGTGCAGGACAGACAGTGTTACAAATGCATTTGAGAATTTTCTTTCAGAAATTCTGACAGTGCCAGAGCAGGATGTGCCGGCATGGTCGAGGGGAGTGTGTGTACGTGTGCATGTACATGTACCCTTGCATTCGTGTCGATGTATCTTGCACATGCACCTGTGTGTGTGTGTGTGCATGCCTGATGTTAGCTCCTGCGGCCTGAGCAGGTCCAGGGGTTGTTAAATATTTACCAGTGTTTTATCTGGCTCCCTGTGTTGACGTTGGCTGGAGTGCTGACCTGAATCCCACAGATCAACTGTGCTTATTGGAGGCAGAGCCAGGCTTTGCTTAAACACCCTCACATTCAGCAAACTGAAATTTTCTCCTAACAGGACTGGATCGGGTCTCTCCCCTCCCTGTCTGTAATCCTACTCTCATCTCATTCTCTGCCTTTTTTAAACACGGTTCATTATAAGAGCTGGATTAGGATGTGGGTGTTTATGTGGGCCAGTCAAAGGACGTTGAGGGAGGGCTGTGAGTGTGCATGCATTTGAGTATGTATAATGGGGAGAATTTGAGCAAGTGTGTCCGCAGCCCCGTGCATGTGCATATATGCATTTGTATGAGCGCTCAACAGTTCTGATATCATTCCCTTAGTATTATGTTGTCTGAATACCATATTTGGTTAATTGTGCGTGGTCAATAACATGCATGTCTGCGCACTGTGTCGGTTTCACTGCTCTGTTCTCCCAAATTTCTCAACCTTGAAGGAGAGTAGGTTAAAATGGGCCATGGAAATGTGTCAGGGCCCAAGCCTCTTTAAGACAATTCTGCTAAGCCAATGATATTGAGTGCATATGTTTGTCTTCTTGCATTACTGAATCCAGAGCAAGTCTGTTAGTAATACAACATATTTGAATGGATCACATTTTTTGGAAACAATTTCAATGTTTAATATTTTAACTGAGAGGAAAAAAAAAAAAAAAAAAAAAATTAACTGATGAATGTTAAACCATGAATCATGGGGTATGCCATTTCCAGTGGGGGAGAGTTTCAAGTTTCATATGCAAGAACAGCAGACCTCTGCACATCCATGTTTTGGAACCTGCTGATAAAATAGACACACACAAAGCAGCATTGGCTATGTGGGCATACAAGTGTTTGAGTGAGAAAAATTGTCTGCACCCTCTTATGTAGAGTTGGTGACCTTGGTCAGTGAGGTCTTCATTCCAGTGAAATGTGTGGTTTCAAAATATCCCACTTGGGAAAGGCAGACAATTCATTAGTTCAGCAATCATTTACATTTAATATGAAAGTACAACAAATTCTGAAACTTGTTAGGCAACCTTCACAGATCTCTTGCAAAACTCCGATTGAAGGGACTCTGAAACAAGACTTCCATCCCTTTGCTGTGCCCTCTGTCCAGCCTCTCAGAAGGAAAGACATTTGATGGCATGAGTAACTAGTTGCCTGTAATCATTTTACTTTTGTGGCAACTGGCCCGCTACGTCTACCTCGCATGCAAATGAGTACATGAATAGTCCTTAAAAATTGGAAAGTACTAAGGGTTAAGCTGAATGAATGGATTTTGCACAAGCAAGAAACTGAGGTCTTTGCCTGCCAGTTGAAGGGAACATTTCATTAAGACAATTGTACCATGTTTTGGGGGGGGGGGGGGGGGGGGGGGGGGGGTTGGGGCCATTATCTGAAAAGGGGTCATGTAAGCAATGTTGGAGATGTAGCAACCCATACGAGACATTTGTTGAATGTGCCAGAGGACCAAATACCCTTGTTAAGCAGAGCTCATTTTGTGAGGCAAACATGAAATGGGATTTGAAATATGAATTCAGATGTTAACACAGGAAAATCAAACATTCTCAGCCAGGAAAACTGCTCGGCAGCCCGAGTCTCATCACCTCGTTTGTGCCAATAATGTTGGGTAGTAGGCAAGTGGCACATGGTGCGCTATGGTGAGCTGCATGAATCCAGTGAAGAACGTGCTCCTCCTCTGTGCCCCAGTACCACAGTTTCAGATCTAGCGTGGCCATCTTGGAGCAGCGGCAAGTTCTGGTTTGGTATCCCGATGGCTCCTCTGTGTCCAGCCGAGGGGAACAAAAGGCAACGAAACCAAAAATGAACCAAACGGCATCTCAGAAGATGAATGATCATGTAGGAAGCACATACCCACAGCTCGTCTGGTTCACTCATGTTCCACGAAAATCACAGCACGGCGGCCTGGAAACAAGGGCAGGTTATTAAACCACTTGGGTTGAGTGTAACCTCATCGGGAAGCAGTCAGTGTATGAACATGCAATGCCTTCAGACACAAAGGACCAATGTCAAGTTTCACATGGCAAAATGAAAGCATTATACCACAATTTCACAAGCTGTAGAAATATTCCCTTCCCCTTACCTTCACTCCAAACACTACATTGAAACTGAAAGGTTGCAGTCATCAAGTTACGTTTTAGAGCATGCGAGAATAAAATGGACCATGAATGGTATTTCAAAAGTGGTTCCCTTCAGCTCTCCCCTTACACACACCTTTCCCAAACACCGCAGACTGGGGTACGCTCAAACCTGGTATGCCCCCGAATTAGACCTTATATAGAGTCAGCAGCTGGCTCAAATTGAGCCCTGTCACAAATTAAATTGTTAAATGAGGTCCAGGTGTTGAGCAAGCCCATGTGATCGTTAGTGGATTTGGTTGTCTTGGTGCCTCTGTGGTAGTGCCAAAGCTGTTGTGTCAAAGTTTCTATGGAGTAGTGGACTAAAGCATGTGGTCTGTCCTTAGTGGTCACAGGTTCAAGACTTTGTTTCTTCTTTTTTGTGTTACTTCATCTGTAAAGTAAATGTCAAGTCCCCTACGAGAAAAGTGGGTGAGCGTGATGGATCCTGTGGCGCTGGAGACTGGTCCACCCTTCACACTGATGTAGGTGATGAAGGTGGTCTCAAATCTGAGCAGCAGGCCTGATCAACTACCTCTGTATGAGGAACGAGAAAGGGAGGGGGCTCATCCCCCCCCCCCCCGAAGGTTTCGGAAGGTAAAATGGGGGGGTTATGCAGCTGCAAGCCAGACCTGGCTGAAATTTTACATCATGTGATAGATGCATCCCTTTTATGATGATTTATGAAACCTTGCCACCTACTGCCACAGCCCCTCCTCTCTCCATTCCATTCTCATACATATGCACACATCAGCAGACATGTATAGTGTGTTTTCACAGTGGTTTTGGATGTCTTGGTGCCAAAGGGGGGGAACCCATTCCCAGAGAGAGAGAGACAAAATGGTCACTTGATAACACACACATGACCCCAGTCATCCACCCAAAACTCAAACTCAGTGTAAAGGAGATGTAGGAAACAGAAATACACACTGGGGATTTCACTCTCACTCCTGAGGCATGAGATGGGTTTCCACCACTCCCTTGCCCCCAATTAATGTGTATTTTAAGAGGCCGTTCTGGTGAACTTTACCTGCCGGGAGCAATATCCCGAGACTACAAAATTCATTTATTTTGTAGAAGTATAATTTGAAAGATCGGGCCTACCTTTGAACTAACATAACACAGGCAGATGTATTCAAAAGGATGCATGTTGTGATACTCGTTAAATACAGTCATAGAAATAATGAAGCCAACCCAATCTGGATGTAGTAACCTAATAGACACTCTAGGGGTCAGTCTGTTTTGGATGTAGTAACCTAAAAGACACTCTAGGGGTCAGTGTGTCTTGGATTTAGTCATCTGATAGACACTCTAGGGGTCAGTCTGTCTTGGATGTAGTAACCTAATAGGCACTCTAGGGGTGAGTCTGTCTTGGATGTAGTGACCTAATAGACACTCTAGGGGTCAGTATGTCTTGGGTGTAATTCACTGCCAGACACACTAGATGGCAGTGTAATTTTTAATAAATTGATGACCATGAGCAATAAATATTGGCGTCAAGGATGAAGCTCATGCTAACAAAAAGAAAAGGAGGAGGGCCTAAGGTGCTCCTCCTTGGGCAGGCCTTAGATAAGCAGGGGAAGGCCTAAGATAAGAAAAAGTATAAAAAAAAGACAAGGGGAGATGGACCCCTCAGAGGGAATGGGGGATTGCCTAGGTGAACCTTTGCTGCTTTGCACAGACCAGCCCAGCTTATTGTGTAATGCTTCCAGGTAATATACAATAAACCAATTTGCATAAGACTCAGTAGATCTTGTGTTTGTTTGCTTGTATAAGAAGTTGTGTAGTCCCTAGGAGCATTAAAGTGTGGTGAGGGCCCCCAGCTGACTGGCCCAGGCTGGAGCGGTCTTTCCTCCACAATTTGATCAACAGTTTCACTTTTAAAACGTTACTCATCGAGTATTGGACCTCATTTCCATACCAATTTTAGACCCTGCGTCTTTTTTTCTCCCCACATCGGACTTTATCGCATCGGAGATGCGGACACATTTGCAGGGCAACCGTACTATTGCGATCACTCTTCAGTATTGTGAACATATTATGGGATGCTACCCACACAAGTACAAAATGTGTTGAAGCCAAATCGCCAGGCTCCGTCTATGACTTCTAGGGTCACCCCAGAAAGGGTATGTGAGATTGTTGCGTCAAGTTCAATATCGCCACAATTACAGGAGAACGACACCCGATGGAGCCCAAGGAAGACGACATTTTTAAAAATAAACATTAATTCTCCCATTAACCCACCACCTCCCAGCAGTACTGTATAAAATAAATCCAAATGTATTTCTATTTCGTTTAAAGCATTTATTCCCAGCAAAACAATGCTCTGATATTCTTTGTCATAATTGATCAACAATGAAGTAAATCCATCATCTTTAAGGATTTGCCATCGGTTTATGTGGATCGAACAAGTATACTACAATTTATACAACTTCATAGTGTGAAAACGTATTTTAAATTTGTTTATTCGGTCAGAAATTAACTCACGTTCATTCGCTGCCGCGGCCTTGTAACATTTTACCGAGAGATAAAGTTGTAGTCCGCACAAGAACACATTCATATCTCTTAAGTGAAAATGGGGAGTAATGGAACACGTGTACGAAGCTCTGAGCTTTTGGGGTGCATCCTGTTAGCTGTGCTCTATTGATGATGATTTCAATCAGGTTCAGAGTTATTTGAACTAAATCTAATCGGCTGCTCTGGAACCGAAAACTCGGGGTGTGTGGGTTCGGGGTGTTTTAAACCAGCTTTCTGAAATACCCACTCGATCTGGCTCTGTGCCCTACAGTTTCAGATTTGTAATCAAACAATTGGCATGTGGTTAAAGCTTTTATTAAAGGGTACATTTTTTTAGATATTGGTTTCAACAGGTAATGTTTACAGCATTTTTTTATACGTAGTTCCCCACCCCCCATTTCAGCGCACCATAATGTTGGCCACGATAACAGCTGTTTCCGCTTAGTCAGACGTGTTCAATTGCTTAATTGGTGCAGGTGTTGGAGAGCTTTCGGTATCTAGTCTCGATTCGAGGCTTTTTGGTTGCCTTTGGAGCGTGTAATTGGTGTTTGTCAACATGAGGATCAGAGTTGTGCCAGTGAAAGCTGAGAAGTCATTATGAGATAAAGAAATAAATGGAGCATCTCAAAGAAGAAAGAGAGCACCGGTAAGCTCAGTAATCACAAAGGGCCTGGTAGACCAAGGAGGATCCATACATGTTCTAGTTCAGTACTATCAAAGTTGTACTTCTTGCATCAATTTCATATTAACAATCTTCATCAATTAATTTTATGAAGTGCTCTTTCCATCTTTATTTCTAATCCGTCCTGCTCTTCATTGGTTAAATTGCCTTTGGAGTCTGTTATTAGTTTACGTTAGAGTACTCGTACTGCCCATTGAACTTTGGTAAATCAGGTTCTGAGCTCAGATTCCTATTTAAACTGTGGGTGGTTTATAGTATTTAGTATTTTTTAGAGACCGGGTTATTATTTTCAGTGTCTTGATTTTAAATCATGTATTCTGTTCATTTGTGTATTTAGGGGACAGATACTCTTTAAAATTGTGTCTTTAGATGACTGAATTTGTACATTAGTAAACTATATTTAAATAAAATTGATTCAGATGTATCTACCACATTAATGTCAATCTGAAAATGAATCTGGCTTCACGACCAAGGACAATCCAATGAGGATGGCTCACAAATATTTGAAGCTCAAGGTCATCGAGCGCTTATTGTGATGTTGTGGCAGCAAAAATTACCATTGCTAGATTGTTTATTGTAGTTCCCCATTCCATTTTAAAAGAAATCACATCTTCCAGTGGAAAATATGAAATTAATACCTCAGCCTTACTGTGAATGATGCATATGTTTACTTTTTGCATATTGCAACTTTTGCTCTGCCTGGTTGCTTTGAACCATTTCCAGTTTCCTGAAAAGAGCTTAAGGAAATCCCATATTTCAGCATGCTGTTATGATTGCAATACAGTGGATGTTGCAATTGCTTCACTCAAGCAATTGCATAAAAGCAAAGTGTTTTGGTTATTCGTTTCTTAATCAGTTATGTATCCACACCTGTAGTCATGTGCATTAAATATGGTGATGTATGCATTCATGTTCACCGAATAAAGTTATTTGTTTTGTAATTTTGTGTTTATTTTATGATTTTGATTCTTTTATAACTGGAGACGACACAAGGCAGCACAGTCAAACGATTTGGTTTCATTACTGGGTGAGCCAAAAACGATTCTCACTAATTGTTTTGAGGACAGATGTCCAACTCTGTGCTTGAAAGCTAAGTTAAAAAAAAAAGCTTGTTTAAAAAAAAAAAAAACCTATGATGATATGAACCCAATAATCTCAAAGTGCTTAACAGAAAATATATATTCCATAGCCAGATAATGCCATAATCATGTGGTTTTTAGTTATGTCATAATGTGGTTTTTGTTGGTTACATGTGTCACTGTCTGCAAACCAGCTCAGCATGCATGCATATTTACCCATCCTCTTGATTCTCTCCGATGTTTTGCCAGCTCATATGTAGTATTGTGCAGTTGTACAGTTGTGATTTTTGCTGACAAATGCTGATTTGTCTTGTTCACCTCTCAATGCTTCTGTTTTTTGTGTATTTCAGAGAGAGCCAGGAAGTAAATTGGCTTGAGGGGGTGTTTACAGAGGCATCGAGTGTTTTTTCTTGTCGTATACTGTCCTCCACTCTTTTCCCAAAATATAAGAGGAGGTGAGACAAGTTTATTTGCTTCCCATTGTCAAATTCAGTGTCAACTGTCAGGGAGGGAGCCCTTAGAAAACTTCATTGTGTGGCATAAAATGGGCTTATGGCTGAAATGTGATTGGTTTATTGTAAATGAGGCAATAGTCAAAGTCTTTGCCGGCTACATTGTGAGATGTGAAGGATGAGTGTCACATGACATTCTGCCAATAATCTTCATGGTCCCCTCGAGAACTGTGGCAGCACTATTATTGTGGCAGCGCAGTCATAAGGAGACAGAGCTTGAGCAAGCTTCTTTGGATCTGTGTGTAGCAGCAGGGTGTAGCTTAGGAAAAGGAAAAGAGGAAAAGGATATTTTACAAAAATATTTAATATGAGTGCATTTCATATGATGATTTATAATATACAAATGAAAGCGGAAGGACTGATACAGCAGTCATGAGTTTATAGTGGATGACTTTGAGTCTGACTCTGTGTAACTTGCAATAGAACTCTCTCACATCAAACATTTTTCCCCCAAACTATAACATCCTCAGAACAGATATGGAGGCCGACAAAAGCCACAGGGTTGATCTTAAATGGCCTGTGAACAGCGGGGAAAGTGAGGGAAGATGCATGTCTGTGTTTTTTGTAATTGATAATCAACACACCCTGTCACAAAAAAAAAACATCTGTGATGAACTGTTTTTATAAACAAAATATAAAATGTTTTAATTATAAGTTAATTATGTTATAATCCAAGTGTGTCGTTTCCTGAAACGTCATCAGTTTGAAAATACATGATTTTTTTTAATGAAGTGTAGGGATTTTTCCTTCTTGTAAGTAAGACTCGTAATTCCAACGTTTAAGTTCAAAGCAATTTAATAACAAAGCAAAAAAGGACTGTGTTTACAGTATGAAACATACTGGGTAAAAGAAAGGCAGATCAATTACAAAGATGCTGTGGTGTGGGCACAAGCTTTATACCCCAAACCTGACATAAAATGCTGACATAAAATGCAGATTCCTGCTCCTGATTGGTTCACAAGGAGACAAAATGACATTATTGTAGATCAATGGTTGGAGGCTTCAAAGAATCTCTTCCTTCCTCTACCGCATAGGAAAAGACAGAGATGTAACACCTCATACAGTATCCCAATTGCTCAAATATACACAAATCCAGTCTTGGGTTCACACCCCTGTGTCTCACAGTCTCAGGAACAAAAGGTGTGGTGTGGAAGGCAACCTGATGATCATTCAGGAAAAGGCAAGCTAATCAACTCCCTTTGATTTTAACCCCCCTTTGATCATTACATTGATTGTTTGTATTAGGTGACCATCCAAGAACATTAAGCAGGCATTACATTTTTCCTAACACAATCCCCCCTTAAACCTTGACCCAGACAGAAGCAGTTGTACAAGGTTTAGTCAGTGTGAATTCAAATGTGCGTGCCTTGTACCCTGAAAGAAGGTTGCAACTATACAAGGGTAGGACAGGACAAAATGTTGGACTGCGATTACATGTCTCCACATATAATCTACACTCCTCTTTATGTCAATGACATTTTCAAAAATATTTCCATATATCCAATATCCCTTCTTTGTTGCTTTACCAGTGATCTGAGGTAGCACATCAGGATCACCACGACCAGTAGGACTAGGGCAGACGCAGCTGTAGCAGCATTGAATAGCACATCCCAACATGTGTCTATACGTTCCTTTCAGCACTGACATACCACTAAGTAAGTTTTTTTTTTTTTTTGTTTTCAAACTCGTCTTCCTGCTTACTGACCATGAGTAGCCTCACCTTCAACTTTTTTCAATGCCAGTGAGTTCAGGTAAAGGGTTGTAGGAACTCAGCATATGGGTCCTCTGAAATGAGATCAACTCTGGTGTTGGTGTAATACAGTTTCCTGCTGCCAATGTTCATTGGGTAGGTCACCTGCATGCAGAATGCGTTGTCTGGTACCTTACACACCAAGTCTTTTGCAGTAACAGTTGAATGAAGAGTGTTGATACAAGATGTGTTATTTCCTGTAAGTCTTAAGGCTTGCAATGAAATCGGTGACAAAATCCTGACCATTGCCTGCATGTGTCCTGCAGCAGCTAAGCAGAATTGTCTATTTGATAATTTAGAAAGTCTGTGTATAACATTTGCATTGAGTGAAACTTGCCTGGATATATTTAAAAAGGATGTCATCTGTTTCAGTGGAATGCTGTATATGGTTGTTAAGAAAAATATAAAATTTTGCTTTTACATCAGTAATGTACCTTTTTAGCAAATAAATTTGATGACAGTTGTACAAGGAGTTTCCTGAACCAAATATTCCTCCTAAGTCCCCAAGTATACTATATTTTGTCGCTTCTCGGCTCTCCCCTAAATCCTGTTTCCTCCCATTCCCGTTGTATTATGTCAAAAAAGGCCTGAAAACAGAGGAGTCATCTTTACAAGCATCCATAATTTGGGTATTTAAGTCCTGATGCTGTCCCATTGTTGTGTGTCATGCAGATGTCTTTTGTGCCTCTGCACACTGCCAGTGTCCGCTATAAAATCATTTGGAGAAGCAGGAAGCACCCCCCTTGACGCGATGTCTTCTGTGCCATGGTCCACATTGTAGAATCTGAAAAACATCAAGTGCAGCATTTATTCTTATGTCAGCTTAACATCTTTCATTTTTATACAATTTACATTGGTCAGCATGATACCATTTGTATATTGGTTCCTTTTTCCCCTTCACTCTAACCTTAAGATTACCCTCCCCACAGGTGTCAACTATTTCATGTGGTCCTGTCCAATTTGCATCCCAAGGCCCTTTCTGGAGAAAATTTTTGACCAATATTTGATTCCCAATTTCAAATTTGTGGGTGGCGTGTCTTACACTATCATCCCACCGTTGTTTGTTGCCCTTGTGGGTTATCCCTATGTTGTGGGCTGCAAAGAGTAATTTGTCAGCCAAAATGTCCTGAACATTTTGCAGAAAGGAATCGTGTTTTACCCGATCCTGGATCGGTTTTGCCACATCTCCCATGTTGGGGTGTACCAGAGGCATTGCTCTACCGGTCATCAGTTCATGAGGACTGATGCCAGTGCTCTTGCTACAGGTGGCCCTAATAGCCATTAGGAGTCCTGGCAAATGACGACACCAGTCTGTTCCAGCATCCAGGACAGACTTTTTCAAGGCTGTTTTTAGAGTCCTATTCATCCTTTCCACCACTCCTTATGACTGAGGGTGATAGGGTATGTGCCATTTCTTAGTGATGCCTAAAATAGCACAAAGATCTTTCATGATCTGGCCAGTGAAGTGAGTGCCTCTGTCACTCTCAAGCCTACGAGGAAATCCCCACCTTGAAAACACCTGCTCCCACAACACTCGGGCTGTGGCAGCAGTTGTGCATTTCTTGAGTGGGAATGCCTCTACCCACTTACTAAAGGTGTCCACTACAACTAGAAGGTAATGATAGCCCCCTTTAGCTGGTGGCAGTGGCCCCATGTAATCAATTTGCAAATTAATCCATGGCCCCTCGACTACTATAGGCTGTCCCAGCAGCGCTTTCCGTTTTTGTGGACTGGGATCTATTTGAGCACAAATAATACAGCGATCACAAACTTCATTTATGGTACTCCTCATTCCTGGCCACCAGTGGGAATTTCTGATTATATCTAAAACTTTTCCAGAAGCTGCGTGTCCACTAATTCTATGTATATATTCAGTAAGCTCCTTTCTCAAAGAATTGGGAGTAACCCATCTTTCAACTGGCTTGCTATGTATGAGGAGTCCTTCCCTTCTCATTAGGCAGTTTTTCTCTTTCTCATAACCTGGAGGTAAGGTAGTACCATCTGCTAGTGCTTTTAGAACTGCCTCTATCTCCATGTCTTTGTTCTGCATTGTAACTAGGTCAATGGGTTTCTCTGATTTTGTGACTACTGCTACCTGGGTGGTTACTTCTTCCTTGAATGGGTCTCCATTCTTTGCTGCCTCACTTGCTAATCTGTCAGCTTTGTTGTTGTGATCACCCTCTACACTCTTACCAGGAATTTGGTGAGCTTTCACCTTTGTGATACAAATTCTGTTTGGCTCCTCACTTGCTAGTTCCCAAATTCGCTGTAAGCTGCTGTGATGTGTTAATGGTTTCCCATCTGCAGTACAGAACCCCCTCTGTTGCCATAAAGATAGATGCTCAGTTAAAGCATGAACCACAAATGCACTGTCTGAATGGATGTTTATTGGG
>JAFBMS010001325.1:0-43183 GCA_019788955.1 Albula glossodonta | reverse complement strand
TTAGCCTAGAGTTATTTCCTCAGATGAAAATATCTTAAAATGCATACCACAATATGACATTTTAATCAGTGCCATAATGTGTAAAAGAGGGTGAAAATGCATATACAACAGAGAAAGCAAAACATTTTCGGCATTCCAGATATGAACGATATAGCTTTTTACGCATCTCAACATTAATCTGAACAAGCACAAACACATTGTTATGGCTTTGGGGGAACTCAGATGCCAAGCTTGAGTAATTATGAGGGGTTTTCCAAGAATCCAGAAAAGAGGGGTGTGTGTAACATTCTGAGTCTGGCAATTATCATTTCAGAAAGTGTCGGAAAAGCATAGGCATGAACCAGAAAGAAAGAAAGTTTTTTGTTGTTGCTGGTTACACTTGCTAGAAACTGACAGTAGTAGGTGTAAATGGTGACTGAATGTTTGTTGATACTTATATAGCATACCTCCAGCAATGTGATAATTGGTCATCTTAGGAAATAGAATTGTATATTAATGTTATGGTAGCTTTCTGTTTTATGACAATAATTGCAACACAATGTGTGATTATAGCAGCCTACTGTTGACATCAGTACAGTGCCTTTATTCCCCAGCACTGAGTTAACCATGGTGGCATGTAATGCTATTTCACATCCAAAAGAGGTGCACACTATTCCAAACAGGAAAAACACTACCCTCTTGCTGAAACAGGCAGGGAGGCTGTGGTGACCAAAGTAAACCACCCATATGGGAGGCTTCTATTTAACCAATAAGCAGCCATATACAGTAATTAGCCAACAGTGGCTTCTTAACCAGCAACAGTTACAGCAGCATGACACAATAATGAAAACATTAAATGCAACAAATACAGCACAATATGTAGCTGGCACTACCATACTGTACATTAAGCACCACATGCACTTGCAGGAATGGGTACTAATTCTCCATCTGAAATTATATTCTCTTTTTTATATTCAAAACAGCTGCAATGCATATTTGCTTTTATGACATTTATAAGGCATTTAAAGGAGGTGTGTGAACCACTGTTATATTTCAAAGCCTTAAAAAATGTGACTTTCATTAATATGATTTTTCATTAATAGAATTATTTTTTAAACATAAAGAGCCAGTTTTCCAGACATGTATTAAGCCAAGTTCAAGACTGAAAGAAAACTTCAATGAAATTTTCTGAGAATAAAAGCTGTTTTAATCCATGTACAGGAAACCAACCCTGAAAGTGCTCATTAAGCATTAGCACAGGTAACAGGTACATCAAAGAAACATAAGCATGCAAAATTAATTATTTGAACATATAAATAGTGCCTATCAGTTATCTTTAACTGCAACATTTCAGTATTTTGTCTGATAATGAAAAACAGGAATGTAGTTTTGGGGTATGGTGGCCAGGCAAGGAGGCAAAGCCATTGGACAGTTTTAGAAATGCAGTCAGGATAGTATGGTCAGCAGGACCACAAACGTGAAAGAATAGGTGGGACGAAGCAATGTTGTTGTCATTGAGAGAGCTTCTGAGAGAAATTCTGAAATTTGCATGTACAATGTTAAGAAGTATCGAAGAGTAGTAGGTCACTTTGTACAGACATATAGTAGGGCTATTTTATTGGTATTTCAGGGTAGTTTCAAGACTCCTAATTCTGCCTTCATGAAGCTGCATGTGATGTCTGCCGCATTTGTTTTGAGAATCAGATCACTTTTGATCATTCTCACTGTGATTCACACAGAAGTAGCAGTTTTTCTATGCATTTCCGCCTATGCAATGTCATTTGTAATGGCATACAACAGTAGCACCGTCACATTATTCCCTGAAGATAGTGGAGATATAAACCATTCTACCATATGGGTGCAATTACCTTTAACATGCACCCTGTTCAATCATTGAACTTGTGGTGTCAAGATTTTTTTCCTTTTTCCATCCTGTTCAATGATTGTATTACTGTAAGCAGTGAGGAATCGCTTATGCGAAGGGCTGTTGATTTAGCAAATGATCATTTACTCATCATGGGGTCTGTCAGAGGAGGAGGGTGAAGACCACTGCGATGGAAGGGACCCCATTTCCTGCAGTCACTACTTGTGTGGCTGGCCAAATGGCCCTTGGTCTGGCGGGAGCTATTTTGCAGCATTATCAGCAGGGAGAATTGACTGCCCTTGCTCATAGAGAGAAGCCAGCTGTAATGATGCAATTGTATCCAGATGATAAGTCTTCCCTTTCAAGTTCAGGGCCACCATTGTGGCCTACATCTACTCCTGCACCAATTTAGGAGTTCAGCATATAACCCTGACAGACCTGCTTAAACCACATCACTGAGATATTAATCTGACTGCAGAGGAATTAATCTACCCGTTCTGGAGAGGGGCGGGTATGAGGGAGGATTCAAGCGTGATTTGGGCTATTGTGCAGTGCGTCCCACCCACATCAGGTCAGGCCAAGAAACTCTATGTCTTTTAAATCTCCCCGTTTTCATGCTTAAAATGTTTATGCTGTGCAATCACACACGGAAGTGATTATGTGCAGTGAGTAGCTAGAAATAGCCTTTGTTATTGACATGCTTTTTGTGTTGACTGCATGCATGTTCAGGCTGGGATCAGGTATATGAGCGTAGGACATGGGAAAGGAAATGAGAAAGAGAAAATCAGAAAGAGAACATCTGACAAATGCATGTTGCACTACATAATAATAATAATAATAATAATAATATCTATGTAGTTTGTATGTAGTACTTATATGTAGTACTTTTTATTATACCAGGTATGTTGTACTAGTAGTAGTGATAGTATTGTATTTTAATTGATAGATTTGTAGATCTGTTCAAGGATTGTCATTTTCAATCTCATTAATTTGCACTGGAAAGCTGCCAGTCGTAGTGCAGCAGCTTGTAACAGTCTGTGGTGTCTGGAAACCCAGTACAATATGGATAGCCAGACATGTACTTTTTGGGATCTGGTTTTGAATTTGAATATAATCATATGTGTGTGCCCTGAAGGGATACAACAAGAGATAACTAGTTTCCTATGCTTGATGTGAACTTATTTCACAAGAGTGTTTTTTAACTGAAATGGTTTTGCTTGCACAGCATCAAAATGTGTTGCACAAGAACATTGCACAAGAATAATATGGAGACGCTATAATATAATCTAAAAAAATTCTTCCACCATATTCATTAGTAATTACATAATCCATCAGAATGTCATACAAAATGAAAAACCAGAGTTTAAGATTGTTTCCACTGCTTTTTAGTTAGACACATTAGGTGGGATTTTAATCTGTTGTTTGTTAGAGCTATTTATAATATTACTAATAATGACCGCTCATATGTATATGGATGTACTAGAGAACTACATAAATTGGTATGCATCATAATTTTTGGACGGTTGCTTTTCCCAATCCAGTATCATATGCTTTCAAGTATGTTTTCTTTTTTCTTAAAATATTTGACTGATAATAGACTAATAACCATTTTCACACATTTTGTAAGTTCTAGTTGAGGATAATTGATTGGCACTTTTTATGTACTTAAATAATGGAGATTGCATGCTTGTATTTCATCTTTATTTTGAAATGAAATATATTTCATTGAAACCTCCACCTCATTGCTATCTGTTGTTGTTCACATTCAGACATAAAAAAACGATAATAACTGTTTTGTGTTGAAGCGAAGCCTTAGGGGAGAGCATCACGAGCATAGCCTGGATCACATTTAGATTCTGGCACAGCAGTAGCTCTACAGCACTGACGCAAGTCACCGTGAGAGCAATAGTTTTCGACAGACTGATAAACAAACAGGAGAATGGGCTGGAGGTGTGCCTGTCCCATGCAACATTGTTTCCAAACATTAGCTGATTAATGACCTGTCTCTGGGGGGGGTTTACACAGAGTGTTGCAACAAGGTGGAAGCAGAGAGAGTAAGCTCATACTTGTGAATAAATAACATGTTTCCATGTTCATAAAGTTGGTGGATATAGAAATCAACTTGAAGAATATGCATACTAAATGAATATATGGACCAAGTTCGCACTTATTTTGTGACTCATCTTGCCTTTTGATCAGTCTCTTGTGTTAAATAATTACAGGACATTATCGTTTCACAAACATTTTTATAAGATGCCAAATAATAATGTGATGTAGTATCATTGCTCAATACAGATTGCTTGGTTAATTTTTGTAGAGCATGAAAGTGAAGCAGGCCACACAATGCAATAACCATGGGTCTGCAGTCACTAGAAATTTAGTGTACTAGTCAGTCTGTTTCCCAGTAATACTTAAGTGACAAAGCACTTTCAAAAGATGCTGATTTTCGATCATATTAAATGGTGATTACAATCCTGTAACCATTAGACTACACAAATGGTAGGAATATTTAATTGTGCTTTTACAAAATAATACACTTCTGTGAGTAGCTTGGACTATGTTGAGAAATGTATCATATATTTTTGCAATGTAATGCACTGTGTCAGCTATGTATGACACAGCCTGTGGATGTGGTTCAAGCATGTAATACACAAAGGGATGTGGAACAGCCAATGTGAGTGGTGGTTTGGGAGATACTGCATAAACAGAGGAGGGGCCGCGTAGACGGAAAGACAGAGCTCTGAAAAGTGGCATAATGAGATTTCTGAAAACGGACACACATGGGGGAGTTTTGCAGTGATTTATAGCATGCATTTTGATGGGTTTTTTTTTTACATGTAGTGCTCTAACTAGGGATTGATTAACCATATCAGCTTTTTGTATTTGTATAATTGTACCCATTGAGACTGAATACTGCTGCTCAGAAAACTGTATACATATGCAGTCTCTGGAACAGGGAGCATGCCAGCTAAATAACATAAGGGGCAAAGGTGTTCGGCAGGCACGATTTCTCACTGTATGGAACAGTGAGACAGAGGTTACTGAGCTTCATGCTTCCCTTAACACTACCAGCAACACAAGGCATGGAGAGCAATGTGGATGTTTTTTGAAACAAAGATGGTGTTACCCAAGGATGCACAACTGTCAACTGTCCTCTTAAGTTATAATAATGTTCAAACTGAAGGTTACCATGCACACTGCTGAGCTACAGGATATTTTTTATACAGGAAAAATGTAGCTCTATGTACATCACCATTAATTTCTTTTACTCAACATTCATTTTTCTCTACATACCAACTATGGATTTTGTTCAAGACATTATTTAAGCAAATGACCTATTTATGTAACTTCTCTCTGGGAAACCCATAGAGACTCCTACCATGTCATGGAAGAAAACCAGACAGAAACATCTGTCTTGCAAGAGTATTTCTTGCATGGCCTGGAACACTTAAAATATGGGAACAATAAGAACTAAGAATATGTGATCTGAAATTAGCCTTTCTTTGCAAGTACATTTTGATTCCAAATTTGAGGAACCCATTCCATCTTTTCTGCTCACCAAAATGCTTTTGGAGAGCTGACAACAAACTCTTGTTTGTTTAATTATAATTCATCTGAAAAAAGTGAAGAATTTTTAATTCTGCAGAAGCTTACTGTCTCACCTATTATGAGAGATGTTAAATTTTAATGTCACAACTTTCTGATGAATAAAAAAGAAGCACAAAGCAAATTTGTAGTGGATTAATGTGATCTGGTTAGTGATCAGAAAGATTTTCCGGGGATCTTTGTTTTTATTTGGTTTAGCTAGGACAGACATGAGAGAGGAATGTCCTATCATTTACGGTACATTTGAAACAGAGATGTTCACCAGCACTCTTCTTTCCAACAAATGTTTATGTTTACTAGACCTAAAAAATTATGATTCACTGAATGGCAGGTGGGCCTGGGGCAGCTGCACACGGGACCGTGAGGGATATGGGCCTGTAGCCACTCTGCTTAAACTGGCAAAACTGTCCAACCCCCAAGGGTGATTACAGTTGAAAGACTTTATCTTTCCCTTGTGATGCTAACCTAAGAAAATATGCAATAGCGCATTAATTTTAGTGATACATGGTGTGCAATTTTATGTTGAACCATTTTTTTTTCATGGTTTAGTGTTCACTCCTACATCATCATATCCCTGTATTTCAATACAAAATGGAATTCAGTAGAATTAATTTTCAGACAATACGAATGTGCTTAACAGTTTATTGTGATGTGGCAAGTTGTATAAAAGTACAGACATTTGATCTTGGGCTTGGTGTCCAATGGGGCAGTGTCCACAATGTTTTGAGTGAGGTGAAACCCCCAATGGACCACTAGAGAGAAAGGGAAAAAAGGAAGAAAGGAAGTAGACATGAAGGTGGAGATGGGGAGGAGAAGGGATGCTGGAAGCAGGGTGTGTGATGGGAGATAAGGTACATGGCAATTTAATACCAGCGAAGAAAACCGGATTTGACAGACAGAGGTATTTAAAAGAGGGGTTGTCTGAAAATACTTAATACTCCCGAACCTTTGTTTTAAGGAATTCCCAATAAATTCAATGCTCACTTTTCAAATTTTTGTCCAAAATATGATCCGTTTTTTTTCAATATGTGTAGTTGTTCTCCCTCTGTTCATAATCTGAACATCTAGTTTGCCTTTGAAGAATAGTTAAGCACCTAAAAATGCCTCGGTGCACCGCTGCTAGCTGGCACATGATTTAGCAGGGGTAATTGACAAATGTGAAGAAGCAGGAGAGTAAAAATGTGGTAGCTAAGCCACCAACTTTGGTATTCTTCAAGCGTCAGACCAAGATAACTAGGGCCATAGTTATATTAACCTTTTACAAGATGTGCACAGTCTTTCTCTTGTTTCTGGCTACTCCTTTTACAGTGGCAACTGCTGGGCATTCGTTTATGAAACTGAAGCTTACCCAGAGTTTCCTGGGACAGGAGAGACTGTTTAGTCAACCTAAAGAGAGCCAATGAACTAAGGAGTTTTACCTAGAATTGGAGGAGCATGTCAGTGATCTTGCACACAGTGTCTGGAAAGGTTGTGTGTGTGTGTACACTGTGTGGTAGGTTGCCATTCCACTATACCCTACAGCTTGTTGGGCTGCCATCATCAAAATATGTTTCTCTCGTCTTGTGTGCTTGGTTTTTCTACCCCTAATTCATGGTTGAATAAGTAACTAAGGGTGTTTTCATTGTTGTTTGATGTACCAATGAATTGTAATGCAAAGTTGTCGGTGCTGAAATCCACCCTGAGCACTGTGTGAATCATTAGTTTGGCTCAGCTCCTATGTCAGCATTGTCTACTCTTACAGAAAATGTTTGATACATTTCTTTATTTGACATATTTGGCCCAGGATTAAGGTGCAGTAACCGTGCATTCATGTTTTGGTGACAGTGGGTGTGGGTTATTTGTGTGTGACTGCATACAGAAAGCTGATTTCTGGGCTGCATTGAGTAGAGTTGTTTATTTTACAGCCTTTGCTTAAAGATTCTGTTCCTAGGAAAATGGGATGAGGAAACTATATTTTAACTAAATATTCAAATGACTGGCTGAAGTGATATACAATTCAGAGTGTAAAATGGGTGTATGTGGCCTACAGAGGAAAGGAATGGGTTCAAATAGTTATTATTACACCCGGGGCCATAGCAACCCACTTCTGACAGTAGTTTCTGACAGGGCAATCAATATTTTCATTTTCACTATATTTTACAGGATTCATTTCAATTTAGGAAAAAAATGAGAAAAATTGTAACTTGGATCAGTGTTTTCTGTTGTCGTTTTTGTTGTTTTCTCTGTGGGTGTTTTAATCTCTGGCCTTTGTAGTATGGTGAATATGTTTCTGAGTGCGTATTATGAATGATTTGCATGTTTTTACAGTATTATCTGTGATATGTCTTCATACTCATTGGACCTGAAAAATTGCCAATGTTCTATCTGCTACACTCATCACCCTCATGAAATGTTTTCTTTGGTTCAGTGAGTACAACATTTGGAGGCAGAAATGTGTGATTTTTGTTTCCTTATTTGTAGTACATTCTGTTTTCAGCCACTTTCTTACTAGGAAATAAAAATATGAATATACAACAAAATAACAGACAGGCTTATGTATCATAATAATGAAAATGATTTAAAGACACCTGTACAATGAAGGTGTCAAAGGAGGGAAGCCCAGATGATATAATGATGAATCAGAGTACACGAACACAGAGTAACAACTGAGTCAGAATGTATAGTTTTAATTTACTGAAAGTAAATCTATACCTTGCAACATAATATCGTTCATATTATCCTGTACACATTACCTGCCTCAGATTATCAGCTTTAGATTACTCTGCTCACTCCCTGCTGTATATTGCTCACCTCACTACCTGCTGTAGGTTACTCTTCTTAACAACCTGCCTTTGGCTACTGTGCTCACTACCCTCTGTAGAGTAGTGTCCTCAGTGCCTGTCTCAGACCTGAATATCATTCACCAGGTGAGAGACTCCGGTAATGAGAACCATATTCATATGGCAAGCTCTTAATGTGTCGAGCATTGAATTGAATGTGCATGTATGGATTTTTTGTGACTTTGACCATAACTTTGGTATCACATATTTTAAAATGAGTCAGTAGATCATCCTAACCCACCCTAACCCACCACCCCAATTTCAAAATGTCTGCAGTTGAATTTTTGTCAGGCTCACAAGTGAGGTTTCAGAAAAAAACACTACAGTGCTTTACCATTTGCATTTGTATATTGTGGCCGTGACACATGTTAAGCTTTGTGGTATTCTACCACACAGCTGAAGAGAATCAGGTCTGCTCCAGTGCTGACTTGACTGTAATATTTCCACACGGATCATCTGAAGTCTGGGGAGAAAATCTTGGCTTTTCCAGGGAATCTGTTTGGAGGATCAAACAACCTTTGGACTCCAGTCACCGCCAATGGCCCCTGTCCCGGGGGAACACCCATTCTGCGGCCTCCTATCCAAATATTAAAGAGCACTTCTTTCATTTCCACATTTTCTTCCCCCTTTATTTATGTGCCATATTGTGGGTGCATAAATAAGAACTGCCATGTACTCATTCATTTGCGCATTTAATAACCGAGAATCTTGTGAAATCCTAAAATACACAAGATAACATGCACATGTATAGTTCACCATCTGCACACAACCTCACAATAGCAGCTCCTCCTGCATGTTCATTCAGAGGTACAGAAGGGGAAATGTTTTGTCCATGGCTGTAGAATTCTGTAACCTTTCAATGGCAGCACTGTTCCCCTAATTAAACCATAGTTGATATTGTATCCTGGCATCATTTTAATCTTAGCAATGAAGATTACATATATTCTGTTATTATGTCAATTAAATTAAAGGATAGTACATGATGAAGTGTCCAATAATACAGCCTTTTTGTACAATATGTAGGTGGAAAACATCCTGAGGCATAAGCTAAGGGGTGTTCCCTCTGCAAAGAATAATTTAACTTAACTTTATAGTGCATTGTTCTGCTTACACCACAGCCTCTTGCCAAAGATAGAAACATTCATTTGATATTGTTGGTGCAATGGAAATGAAAGGTGCAAATATTTAGAGTAAATACGCCAAACCATAGATGACATCTGACAACCAAGCCCTGTTAGCATATTGGCAGAACTCAGCTGTCTCCTCACGAATACTGCAGCTAAATCATGTCCTGAATATTTTAAATATTTTAGTTCTATTCACTTTTAAAAAGTTGAAAACGACTGTCATAAGACACAGCTTTTGAACAGACTGCATGCATTACATTTACTAATATTAGGTTTGATTACATTGACTATGGAATAATATAATTACCAATTACTGTACAAACTAAAAGTACCTGAACAGCAGGTAGTTTATAGAAAACATAATGGCCTTCATGGTACACCCCCCCCCCCCCCCCCACCAATCAGTATAAACACAGAAACTGCAGCTTTTGAAACCATGGAAAAGAAGATAAAATAATTTAATGTATCGAGTACAGGAGTAATGGTAAGGGGCCCTGCTAATTTATTATAATGTTCAATTCTTTATTTGGACACATAGTTACACAACTGACAATAAGAAAATTGAACTAAAATTGACTAAAAGAAAATGTCACTAGTGCAATATAAAAGAACATTACAGCTTTTTAGCTGCAACCAGCTGCTCTATAGGTTCGGCTTTTGGTCGATTGGTCAGTTGGTCAGTTGGTCGGTCCAAAAAAATTTCCCCACCCTTTGGCGGCCACAGTTTTCGCCCTAGGAGAAAGACATTTGGCATGGAATGTGTGTTTCTGTTCATGCCAATTGGCTAAAAGGGGGTGTGGCAGTGGAAGTGGCCTGGTCACAGCTATTGTGAATTTGCGCTTATTTGTATGTGTAACATCAAATCGTTTGCTTGTTTTCATCTTGATATAACCCTTTGACTAGTGTGGCACATGCATTTGGTTCTGCAGGCAATGAGGCTGAGCTTCAGTACTGCATAATAGACAGCACTATGTTGCTTGTTCTCCAGATGAAAGGCCAAGGATTAACATACACATTTTCAAGCAGCACAGCCTGGCAGGTATTAGAATGACACACAACACATTGGCTAATTACATTAAAGCACCACATTGTTCCACATCCAAGTATGCCAAAGTAGATATTTACCTTCAGGAAACCAACAGAGAAATTAGTGTCGTCCTCAGCATTATAATTGGTCTTAAGATCGCGGAAATCTAACAAGACCATGTTGCTCTCTACTCTTCCATGTCTGCACTTTTGTAGCTATGTGGTTTGAGGCTCTAGCCTGCCATAATCTTTAGAATGAATAACAGATATATGCAAATGAAAGACTGTGGATCCCTAATAGTATACAACAAGATCTGTAATAACAAACATTTATTAGACTGTGGCAAATAACATTATTTATTTAGCTCGCCCTTGTGTCCCAGTGCACACACATGGCACTTGACTTCTCTGTCTCTGTGGAAGGTGAGGTGAAGGGGAGTTTCTCCTGCTCCATCTGTTGTCATGTTAGGTTTCCTATACATCATCTTCTGTAAGGTTAATACACTGTATAAACATACATTTGGGAAATCGTAATAATATCACTAGCCAGCATGAAGTGATGGGGGGGGGGGGGGGGGGGGGGGGGTACAAAAGATCCCTTCAAACCACAAATGTCAAACTCGTTCTCTCCTCCCACATCTGGTTAGCAGGTGTATAGCCAGCTTTGGCCGCAGGCGGCCCAGCTGGGGGGCGTTCACCCTCTACAGGACGAAAAGGGATCTGCAAGTTCAACATGTGACAGCATCATTTCATCTCTCTATAATGAAGAATTCATGTGTTTACATTTTATTTACTTAAATGTTTCCACAATTCTTATATGCTTTTAATATCCTATATGATGATAGTATGACTTTTTAAGTTTTATTTATTGATTGCAGTAGTTTGACCCAGACTGTTTGCTGTTTGGAACCAGCTGTTTTTCACAATTAGTGTTGGCAGTGTTGTCCATTTCCCTTCCATGAGCCACCCTCCCTTATCTTTAGAGAGTATGGATCTGGATAGCATTTACAATATGAGAGCAAATTCAGTGGCCCTCAAACAAGGAGTCAATCATGGTAACTTTGAGGACAGGACAGGACATGAGCATGGAGCAGCAGTCACGACCATTCAACTCACACACACACTCACACACACGCACGCACACACACACACACAAACACACACACACATATATATATACCTCATTGTTACTGCTTCCTCATTCAGTCCCTAGTAGGAGTAGCACCAAATACGTATGGTTTGTAATTGTAAAGCTTCCTAAACAAATGAGATTTATGTTCAATCAGTCTGACAGCTGAGTACTTTCACATCATGTAATTGACTACATTCAATTCAATATTTTACATACATATAACCAGCAATTATTGGTGGTAACAAAATCATTATGCATTTTTTGCATAATATACATAGAATTTGGTCATTTGTGTAAATTTTGGTAATTTGACACTAATTGTAAGAAAGAAAAGTGACCATCTATAATAAATTAACTATGATGATATTTACCAACTTTGAATAAAGAAAACTACAGTTAATTTGGAGCTACATTGCAGCTGCTTCAGTATTGCTCAAGAGAAAGCAGAAAGCCAGCCCAGGACAATGCATTAAAGCCTGCCATTGTGTTGAGTGTTAATGGCTGTCTGTTTGCTGGAGATGTTACAAAGCACACGCTGATCTCCTGCATGGTAAACAGCTCGACACCTCCAGGATCTTCAGTTTGTTTGGAGTTGTGTTGATTTATCTCAGGGGAAATAGAGAGTCCATGAATCAGCAAAAACAAACTGGGAGATCTCCAATGGTCACATGATGACAGCACACAAGCTATAATTAATTGGCACAGATGTAGGTGACCCTGCTTAATAGAGAGAGTGCTGGATGACAAAACTTTGACAAGAACATGTATGCTTATGCCAATGTTCAGCTCTGATTTATGCTTCCTCTCTCTGTAGGCTTACAGCAAATTTCTTAAATTTTATTTAAATCTGTTCTCACTTTAGCTTCCCTTGGAAAACAATCTGGAGGAGTCAAAAGAATGCCTTGACACAAAATCCATTGTGTTGTTTAAAAACCTGTCTGTGTTTTAGTTATCTGGTACAAGTCAATGGCATGTTAATAAATGACATTAAAACATAGCAATACATTTCACTTTCTTACTTTTGATTGTCATAATCAAAATACTGGTCATTTATCAATATTTGTATTATACTTTTCCTTTTAGAATACAGTAGCCTGTGCTGCTAGTGTTTACAAGGAATTCATTGCCAAAGTAGAACCTATCCACTTCAGCTTTGCACCCTCAACATTTTCATTGCTGAAATTCTTTATTTTGGTGTGTGCTTTCTAGGGCATTTCATATTGTTTTCTTATTTGAATCAAGACAAGGCACAGAGACCTCTTAAGATCCCTCCAGTTCCTGATGACCAAAAATGTATGCCCCAACACCCTCATGAAATAATAACCAGAGAACTATTTCATACAATGTTAAGAATGTAAACATAAATAGTATTACTGCCCAAAGCAATTTGGCTCTCTGTAAGTCTCTATCGCTGTCTCTGTCTCCTAACAAATATTTTGATCATTTTCAAACCAATATGTCCATACGCCACCCTGCCAGTCCATTCCTTGTGTGTTTGTATTATGAGGAGATATATTTACATTCTCAGTGTTATCTTATCTGAACACTAGGATAATTACTGTACCTATTTCCATGAGGCTAAGAATTACAAATCCAAATCCTATTTAGGCCAAAATAAAAAATGTTTGCAATGTGTATTATTTAATTATAAACAGAGTCAAAGTCCATATAATAAAAGAAATGTATTTTGCTCAAGTGATAGGAGTTCACATACATTCCACCACTCAATATAAAGAAACCTAGAATGTGATTTCATTAACACCTTTTCTGCTTAAGAAAGGATGTGCTCTTTGATAACAAAGAGTGCAGCACATTACCCAGCACTGTAGCCACTGATAAGCAAGGGCAAAAACGTTTTTAACCTGGGACTTATTTCATGTTAAATAATACAAAAAGTGACATAAAATAGACACCCACAGTATCTCAGATTGTCCTGTAATGGTTTCTATAATCAGGAACAAACATGAGCATTCCAGTAACATTACTTGATTTTTTATCTGAAAATGTTACATTTAATTAGGTAGAATGTATTTAATAATCTGTAAATATATTTCCCAGCATCCCAGGTGTATCAAACTCTCATACAGATAAGGATCAGGATATGAGGAATTCAAATAAATCATGAAAATCCATTCATGGACGCCAACCTCACCCCAACAGACAGGGTATAACATATGATCTCTGTGTTTGATGATGCTGCAGCTTAGAATATTGCTTCCCCATTTTGTTTACTGTTTACCTCGTAAATATGCTAATGGTTATTTTCTCCTATACTTATTACTCATTGAAGTCATTCATCTCATGTTCAATGATGTAAAAACAGTCACTGATTATATAAAGTACAGAGGATAAGTAGAAAATGAGCAAAAAAAAAACATTGGTTTTGCACTTCATACTTCTCATGTCCATGTAATTATAATTTGAAGTGTACACTTTAACCTATCATTGAGGATCTTTTTCCTTTCACCTGTCTCACCTAACAGTTTGAATAGTACCATCTGGTGACATACAAACTCAGGTTCATTAATCATACAGGAAAAAATAGCCATCATCTTATCACTGAAAATATACTGAATCTAGATTTGTATGATTCTCTGATGCTCGAATGAAGAATACTCCAAGCAGTAGCTTAATAATACTTTGTTAAACATAGCAAATAGGAAGGACTTTGGTCCATATTGGAAGTTGAGTACTATATTAATTAAGTATATAAATCATACCAATAAAATGTACTTGATTTCTCTTAGATCAAATTATATTTATACAAAATAATGCTACAGGAATGCTTATCTGATCTGTTTACTAACCACAGTAAACATTTCAGAACAATCTGAGATGGCGGTTGTCATGCCTTGTTGAGTACATATGGAATGACTCATGAAATATTGGGGTGTGGTGTTGATGGCATGAAGGATTGGAACAAGATGGTTTTAAGTTTGTTGTTGTATTCATGATCATATATGCGGAATAGATAAAAAAACAGCAACAGCTTAAACTGCATTCTTGTCTAGACCTGACCCACATATCAGACTACTAAAAATAGGCTTAATCTTCATGTTCGGCAAACTAAACTGTAGCAAAAGGGCATTAGGGCTTACATATAATGAACAGGAGTTTCAGATATCCATAGCCCCATGTTAGCTGTTTCAACACCAGCTTGAATGTGACTTGGTGGATCAGTTCACCAGAGCCGGCCATTTCTGACAGTAGCCAATATTGCTCACACAGAGACTGTGGGAAGTGGAATCAGTTAATACGTTTTATTTTACCTGTTTTTCATTGGCAACATTTAAGTGATCGATGGAAAAGTCCTCCATGACATTTTTCCTCCCTCTGTGACATATAATGTGCTTGTGCATGCTTCCATGCCAGCTCCAGCCCTGCACAGCTTCCAGAGGATTCCGCCACCCTGCTCCTGGGTGGAGCTGTCACGGGCAAAAAGTTCCGGGCGGGCAAAAAGTTCCGGGCTGACGCAACAATCGAGTTCTGAACAGCTGATAGCGTCCGTTGCTATAACTACATAGGGATGACCTAACGGTTAGAACGTTCGGAGATTAAATCGCTCGCAGTTTCACACGAGTTTACCACAGAATTTACTCAACGAAGAGATCGCCATTCACCACTTCAGCCTGAAAACATGGAACCCAAACCAACTCAGTTAAGTATTTCTTCAATTGTATGAGTATTATCATTGGTTAAGACTGCTATGTTACCAAATGTGTTTTTATATGGAGTAGAACTGTTCAAGTTCGCTAACTCGTTAGCCATCTAGCTATGTATTTACTGAGATGACTATGATTAGCTAACTTGCTAACACTTAAAGGAACATTCTGAGTGATAACAGACATAAACGCTGACTGATGATGAAATGCTGTCAATAATCGCAATTTTCTTCTTTCTCTCCTACAAGAAATACGAGAAGGTGAGAGATGCAAGGAAATTCACTCTTCAAGGGATTGTAACAATCGCAATGATTACACATCTTAATCTGTCATACAGTGTATTATTCACGTTATGGAGTCAGCAGATATCGATAAACGTTCTGCTGTCAGTACTTTCATTGATCAGTATGCAAATCGTGAAAGTATCAGGCAACATTTTCTTTTTTGTATGACATTGGACATGCATTGGTAACCTGTGCTTCTCTTGTAAACTGTAAATAAATTGGTAATTTGAGCTTCTCTTGTGAATGGTTGTCTATGAAACATGCCTTTAAAACTGTGCCTACAACTTACCCCCGACAAACTGTAATGTAAGAGGTGCAGTTACATAAAATCAATTTCTCACTGGAAAGTAACACCCGAAGAGGTGTGTGCATTTAAATACCCTAGGTGTGGGGGGAATCCACTCAGGCCATACACATATAGGGATAGCTAAATGAAGTAATTTTCTGTATACAAAGTAGGCTAGTTATTTTTTGCCACTTCAAAAAAATCACTGGGTCTAAGCTGGCCACCCCAGTAGGAAAGTTTTGCTTATGGCCCTGGGTGTCTGACCCTCTCTTAGATAAGACTGTTAAGGTTAAATAATTTTTCATCTATTAAGGTTAGGTTAAAAATTATTTAATTAATTAAATGCTGATTAAGGTTAAATAATTTTTGCACAGGGATGTAAAACAAGTATTAAAATTCTGTTTGAGCAGCATGAAACTATATCTTATTAGTCTTTGTTAATAAGATATAGTTCCATACCAATATTAAACATGAGTAGCTGTGCTACTTTTCCATCATAAGTGTAAAATTTTCATTTAAACTACATGATTTTAGAAACAGAATTAGGGTATGCTTGCTTTCAAACATCAATCATATCCTTTTACATCTAATCAAACCACAACCCAATCTTGCAGGTAGCATAACCTGGTCAGTCATGTGAGGATTGATTCCTTAAACATTCAGAAATACCTTTAAATATGTGTGCTCCTTGACTTTATAACACATCATAATATATTAAAATTAAGTCCCATCTACAGTATGCGGCTACAAACAAAAATTTGCAAATGGAACATACTTTTTGATGAACAGCCTCCACAAAGTGTCCACTTAGGTACAGAAAAAGGTCTATATCATTAGTACAATCAATACAATAGTCAATGTTGGTGAAGACAAGAACTTTTTGTTGAGGATTCAATTGTCAGGAGAATAGCTTATGTACAAATGTAATGTACACAACACTACAACCGAGGGTGTGAACCTTTATTCCTTTAATATCATGTTAAATACAGCTTGGCAGTAATAAACAATGTAGAGAAGCAATGTGTGGGTATCCATGCAGTTTCTATAGGATTTGAACTCCTTTCCATTCAGACACCACCTGCCATGGAAGAAACAGAATGAATGGAAAACATGCCTAGCCAAACTATGTTTCTCAGAGGAAACATAGACAAACGATAATTATACATTTGGAAAGTCTGGTTCATTTATGTGCGTTAGTCACACATTTTTCATTCCTTGTAAAGATGCTAAAACGCTTGATATTTTTATCCACACAGTTACGTATGTTAACTTTTTTTCAACTGTGTCTGGCTATTTTTCAAACGAGCTGGCTATTTGGTGTGAATGAATTTGTACAACCAGTCTTTAGGTGAAATAGCTTTCTATCCGTCTTTTTAATTTTCCTTAACATTGTTTTCCTGTAACAGGGCCAAGTCCTGTCCCTCTGTCCCAACATGATTGTGTTCAATCTAGGCAATGTAAAGTGTTACATTTCAATGCTTGATCCTACCATCGGTTTTTAAAATGAATCAGGTATAATTAGAATGGTACATCTAGGTTCCCCATTCGGCTGTTACCAGTGGGTCATTCGATGTACAATCCACACAGAAGAGTGGCTTTCGACTCCCATTATCTCAAATTGTTCCGAAATTGTTTACCTATGTAACTCTCCTGCAAAATTATGCTGGTGAAAAATATTATCTCTGAAAAATGAAGATAATTAACAATTTCATAGGATTCATATAATATTCAGTCAGTATGGCTCCTTCATACAATTTAGACCACTTTCTTGGTCATATTTAAGACCTCAGGAATACAAATAAATGGTAAAAATTCACCTAATTTCTGCCATTTAATAAGATCTGCAAACTCCACATCAACCATACTGTTATAGACAGTATGAGTGTCAGTTCTCTATTTGAGATAAGATATATGAAGCTGCAGGCTGGAATATTGACTTTTAATTATGTCCAGAGTATTCCCAGTAAATTCAATTACTGTTAATTCCATTTTTCCCTTTTATTTTTACCTTTTATTTGGATTTCTCATGGCTTAAACATCAACAATAGTTTACTCAAAACTGGATGATGGGATCTATGTTTACTGACTATTGTATGAATCCTTGCAAATAAAATCTTAAATCTGAGTTCCATCTGTCAGCTTAAGTTCTTTGAAACCAATTTATGTATCTACAAAATGTTGCAATTTTTTTTTTCTATTTCTAACTACAGAAACAAATTTAGAACAATCTGAGCAGTGGGTGATATGGCTTGTAAATTTAACATGGAATGACCCACTTGATTCCCCTTTTCTGAGTTCAGGCCTGCAGTCCATTCCATTTAAGATTCTGCAACCAACTTCACTTTGGGGCATGTGACATGCCACCAATCAAACACAAGTATACACTGTAATAATAGTGTTTGATTGTTGGAGCGTCACAAGTTCTCATATGAACTTAACAAGTGAAGTTTTCAAGGTCAGAAGATTCAACAGATTGTACTGCAACCCTGTATTACTAAAGTTCTTGCACATCTGAATGTGTGCATTGGACACTGTAAGTTTCCCAATTTGTCTTGCAAAAACTATACAACAATATAGTTGAATTGCGTGTATCCATTCTGTGTCAAACTGTCATTTTCAGTTTCTGCTTTTGATCAGTATAATGTCCCTGTTCTTTACACTGGCCTTTGGCTTTGCCCTCTCAGCCTTTATCTTTACTTATTCAACTGACAATTTTGTTTAATCAGTTATGACGTCAAATGATTGTAAATAGTATTTTTCATTCAGTGTTTCTTCTATGGCAGGTGGTGTCTGAATGGAAAGGAGTTCGAATCCTATAGAAACTGCATGGATACCCACACATTGCTTCTCTACATTGTTTGTGACTAACGCACATAAATGAACCAGACTTTCCAAATGTATAATTATCGTTTGTCTACGTTTCCTCTGAGAAACATAGTTTGGCTAGGCATGTTTTAATAAACACAACAATGGAAGTTTCTCTAATACATAATTGGTATTGGTTATCGGTAGCAAAATAAGTTAATGTTTAAAAATAGGCGACAGTTATATCTAGCACTGATCAGAACAGGGATTCAGATTCATTGATTTGTTTTTGATGTTACTTTCAGGGTTAGCAAATGTCCAGAGTTACACGCCCTGGTCCCTGAGATAGCATTTTATTAGTCGATATTGGGAAACTTCAGCGTTTTCGCCACAGATATTTCCGTAGCTATTCTCCTATATAACGGTAAGGTCAGGCTGTAGTGATAAGTCTAATTTTTGTACTATATCGTTACCTTGAAGAGTGAATTTCCTTGCATCTCTCACCTTCTCGTATTTCTTGTAGGAGAGAAAGAGGAAAATTGCGATTATTGACAGCATTTCATCATCAGTCAGCGTTTATGTCTGTTATCACTCAGAATGTTCCTTTAAGTGTTAGCAAGTTAGCTAATCATAGTCATCTCAGTAAATACATAGCTAGATGGCTAACGAGTTAGCGAACTTGAACAGTTCTACTCCATATAAAAACACATTTGGTAACATAGCAGTCTTAACCAATGATAATACTCATACAATTGAAGAAATACTTAACTGAGTTGGTTTGGGTTCCATGTTTTCAGGCTGAAGTGGTGAATGGCGATCTCTTCGTTGAGTAAATTCTGTGGTAAACTCGTGTGAAACTGCGAGCGATTTAATCTCCGAACGTTCTAACCGTTAGGTCATCCCTATGTAGTTATAGCAACGGACGCTATCAGCTGTTCAGAACTCGATTGTTGCGTCAGCCCGGAACTTTTTGCCCGGCCGGAACTTTTTGCCCGTGACAGAGCCAGCCACACAGGGGCCTGCTTCATCCCTGGGCTCCAGCCAGCAAGCACCAGAGCTAGTGCTCCAGTTCTGGGGCCCAATTAGCTGATGCTTCAGCCCACCACCAGGACAAAATTCCCAGCTTGCACAAGATTCCAAGACCTTACAGTTGCAAGAACAATGCTGAAAAAGCAATAAGATTATTATATGGTTTTCTGTAGTAGGGAATAATGTACATTGATTCCATAGCTATTGGCGTGTTATTCCCATCATGCTTGCTGTGGGTATGAGTAATGTTTTATGTCTGTTATCAGCAGTGGCTTAGCCAGCTTAGGTATTGACAGTGTATGTCACAGGTACACAAATTTCGATTTGGCTGTGGATATGAGTGCAAACTGATGAGAGTTAATTTTTCTAATGTTAAGTTCTTAAATGTTGTTCAAGAGAATATTTCTATTTAGCAGCAAGTTTGCAGTGTAACATGTTCATGACAACACCTTTAAAGTAGTTCTGAATCATGTTAATAAAGCTGACACAACAATACATGCATTCATGACCCTGAAGGGGATGAAGTAACATATACTCAGACATTTGTGTTAGAACCATCTAACCATTCATTCAGATTAGTCACTGAGGAACTGACAGGCCTTAATGTTTTTCATGGCATGTGCCACTCTTAGACTTTGAACAGATGGTCATTGTGGTAATATGATTGGAACACAGCGTAAATGTCAGCGCATTCAAGCATAAGGACCAATGAAGCATCCAAGCCACTTTTTTCCTGAAAAATTCTCACCATGTTCTTTTGACACCTAATGAGTGTTTCTTCCAGGAGCTGCGGCAGACGTCCCAGCTGAGGCTCACAGGTACTTACTCTTGTTAACGTCTTCATAAATGGTCTTTCTCAGTTACAGCTGGTGACCGGGTCTTTCGCTGCATTCATTCCACTAAAAGATTTATGTGGTTTAATGCAGTTTTTTATCAGGCCTATTTGGATAGTGATGCGCTCTGCTGAATCGAGGCTTGTTAATGATTACCACCTTTGCAGGACTGCCGCTGTGTGCTGTCTGAGATGGTGACACCAGCACCGGCCCCTGGGGTCCAGGAGACAATGACATTGGACAGAGATGGATAGTGCCAGGGGCCCCTTGCCCTTCCCTCCGCCTCACTTTGGAGCTTTCAGCCGTCATCCATGAGCTGCTTTATTGGTCCACACAGGGAACCTGCTACTGTATTTCAATTCTGGAAGTCACAACAACAATGTCTCTGCAAAGAAGGTGAGGAACAACCCAATAAATTCCAAAGATGCACTTAAATATCTGGATTTGTGAGCCTGTTAACTCTTTTCAGTGCCACTTGCTCTAGTCCAGCGGCTAAGAATACAAAAATGGCAACATTGTATTCATTGCCGATGCATGAACATTTGTACACGTAGTTTGTCATGCTGGTCATAATGATATAATGGCAATTGATCCAAGGCCCAGAGCAGCTTTTAACACTCATATTTTTTGACATCTGTAACTGATTGACAGGCTGACTGGTTTTTGAGCATGAATTCATAATGTTTTGTCTCCAAGGTCCAATTTAGCACTAAATCTGTAAAAAAAAATCTCTCAGTATGTTTCCCATATGTGTGTATTTCCTAAGTTATCCTTTCATACCTTTACAAACATTTATCCTTTATCCATAGAAATTAAGGCTATATATACACTATTGTATCTGAGCAACATCTTCAGAATGCTGTCATGCAAATATGTTTGTAAAGCATTAATCTATTTTCTGGTCACTTAACACTTAACATTTGCAAGAAAATGTATATTGAAGGTTATGTTTTTGTTTAAATAAGTTCATGTAATGAAGTAAAAAATGATAGCATTATTTCAATATTTCGTATATTTATTTGCATTTTATACTATATAATAACTGCTAATAGGTACATGAAATATATGTAATATCCACATTATGCACAATGTACCGTATGTACATTTAAAGATTCTGAATAAGTAAAAATAAACCCTTGAAAAAATGTTTTTTCAACTTATCCAAGGGTTGAATAATGACTTAGATCAACATGATAATTGTTATGGGCCTCATTTACAAAACCAATTCAACATTACAAATTAGGAGAAAACTTAAAAATGGGTGAAAAGTAATCAAAACAATAAAGGCTAAATGAAAAACATGCAGTTCATAGCATTGTAAGACGTTCCCAGTATTTCAGCAAATGTCAAAATGTTATACAACATAACACATCAATTAGCGATCTGTGGGCAATCTTTTTTTTTTTTTTTTTTTATTGCAGTAAATGCTTCTAAACACAAGTGATCTTAAAAGATTTGTGATTTCCAGTATATGCACTGGGACTGAATGAATCAATTACTCAAAGTAGCTCTAAACAAAAACAGACCAGTCAGTGGTCTGGTATGTTGGTGGCCCAGCCCCATAATTTTGTGTTTAATTAAGCTTTGTTGGAAAAAAAATGAAAATAAGCCAGCTGTAGATAATGAATCCTTTACTGTTTTATGCATGGTCTTTGTGATGCCAGTTGAAGCTAAACGTTCTTGCTGGGTCAGGCTTGCCATCTGGATGAGTTTTGGTTCTCTCCACTAACAAAAGGCAGCAAAATTAAATAAATTCAGTTAAACCAAAATATTCAGGTTGTCACAATCTCTGATATTTGCAATAAATCAACTTATCTGCAATTTAATCAACCTTCATGGAAAGGAAAGATCTTGTGTAAAGCATTTTCCTGTTTGTTGTTGATTATGGTGATGTGGTCTTTCTGCACAGCTCTTCTAAAGCACTCAAGGTGCTGGTTACAGTGCATTATGACACAGTAAGATTTATAAAAAAAAATTTAAAATACCACATCACTCACTCTTATCACTGTGACCTATATACCATGGTGCATTGGACATCTATAGGAAGCTTTCACAGCCCTGTTACCTTAGTGCCTGATTAGTGTTACCTTAATACCTGATTAGTGTTACCTTAGTGCCTGATTAGTGTTACCTTAGTGCCTGATTAGTGTTACCTTAATACCTGATTAGTGTTACCTTAGTGCCTGATTAGTGTCACCTTAATACCTGATAAGTGTTACCTTAATACCTGATTAGTGTTACCTTAGTGCCTGATTAGTGTTACCTTAGTGCCTGATTAGTGTCACCTTAATGCCTGATTAGTGTTACCTTAATACCTGATTAGTGTCACCTTAATACCTGATAAGTGTTACCTTAATACCTGATTAGTGTTACCTTAGTGCCTGATTAGTGTTACCTTAATACTTGATTAGTGTCACCTTAGTGCCTGATTAGTGTTACCTTAATACCTGATTAGTGTTACCTTAATACCTGATTAGTGTTACCTTAGTGCCTGATTAGTGTTACCTTAATACCTGATTAGTGTTACCTTAGTGCCTGATTAGTGTTACCTTAATACCTGATTAGTGTTACCTTAATACCTGATTAGTGTTACCTTAGTGCCTGATTAGTGTCACCTTAGTGCCTGATTAGTGTTACCTTAATACCTGATTAGTGTTACCTTAATACCTGATTAGTGTTACCTTAGTGCCTGATTAGTGTCACCTTAGTGCCTGATTAGTGTTACCTTAATACCTGATTAGTGTTACCTTAGTGCCTGATTAGTGTTACCTTAATACCTGATTAGTGTTACCTTAATTTATTGTGTTATTGTATATGATTATAATATAATTTAGTGTGTGTGTGTGTGTGTGTGTGTGTATATATATATATATATTTACAGGGACTTAATGGTGTCATCAATAGCTACTAACAGAACACAAGATGACCAAGATGAACATATCAGGTATTTATCATAAAATTGCTTGGGAAAATTACATCATATAATACATACAAAATACAAGATCTTCCCACACAGTATTTCCCATGTTACCTGTTATGTTTTGTAGCTGTAAGTGTAGAAGAACAACTTCTCAATCCCATGGCAGAGAACATTCATCCACATTAAAACTGCAAGACAAACTGAGATTTAATCCCATCCAGTTAAATAAACCATTCTTCATTTTGATTTAAATAAAAAAAACCTTAAGCATTGTGTAGATGTATAGATGGTAACATACCCTGTTAATGGCATAGTCCTATAATCCAATTCACTGTACATAACAGAGTATGATTAATGAAGTGTTACAGTTCACACTGTAATTTGCAAGTAATACAATATTGCAGATCGTCACTTTTGGATGAAACATGTCCACTCAAATCCACAAATAGATAAAGTTACTGTAATGTGTGTCCACACAAATCAAAACAGATTTTACAAAAATGTTACTTTGTTTGGGTATTTATTTTTTGAACTGTTTTCTTGAAGTTAATAACATTGTCAGCTCAATAAGACATTCCTACATAGGAACAATTTCATGACCTCATGCAGTTTTAAATAGATTACCTTTTACTTTTATCTAATAAAATATTATTCTTCTCTTTTATCCATATAGATTTATGTGACCTTATCACTTAACAATGAAAATCTCAGATTTTTTTACATTTTATAGATATAATGCAGTATTCAGAGAGTGATCCATGTTTTAAAGTAGGTAAGGAGCTTTGCACTATTTGCCCTGAAGATGAACTAAAATCAGCTCAGGTTTGCATATGAGTTTTTGACATGCCTGCCATTTGCTATCCACAGTTCTGCTGCATGGAGGTACATATGACTTTGCTATTACAGACTGTTCCTTAGCACACTGAAATCTGTTTCATATGACTTATGAAAGGTCTCGCAGAGTTTGTCGTGAACTTGTGCTCCCTGCTGGGACTCCCTTTTTTTCCTTTTGGCTCATCCCTTCACATAAACGTCCTCACAGAATATGGTTCTGATAAAAACAAATGACAGGCAGTCTCTGTCAGAGTGAATGTAATGTGTTTCTGATATAAATTACAGATAATCTGAGTCAGATTGAAAATAATGTGGTCCTGATATGAATTACAGATAATCTCTGCCTGAATCAAAGTAATTCTCTGGTATAAATGAGAAATAAACTCAAACTGATTGAAGCTAATCTAAATCTGATGTAAATTACAGGTAATTTTTTGTCTGAGCAGAAGTTTTATCATATAAGCCCCATTTGGATTGTGGTTTTATTATATAAGCAATTGACATTCTCTGTTCGGGTGATTTGATGTGATTTTAATAGGAATTACAAATAATTAAAATCACATAATCTATCAGTGTTATGTTATTGTGAAATAAATGAAACACATTTTATGGCAGATTGAAAATTATATTTTCATATACATTTCACCAAATAATTAACTGTCCATTTCTCAGTGGAGGTTCTTTATTTCATACCATTTTAAAAAACATTTATTTTAATCACTTTTCAGTGGTCATTAATGTCTTAATGCCACCAAAGAACACCATTGTAATACTGAGGGGATCTCTCTGCCAGTGATGTCACTTCCATGGGCTGTGGCTCCTTAACAGATCCCTGGCTCCTCCTGTTGTTTGTGAGTACAGTAACCTTTTACCACTTCTGCCTTCCCGGCAGTGCCACCTCCCATCACTAAATTGGGCCCCATTCCTGCTTACTGACCCCAATAACCACTTCCCATCCACTGTTACTCATGATGCACCCTTCTGCTGGTATGCACTGGCAGTTGAGAATCACTCTGAAGAAGAAGATATTTTCAGTGATGCAAGTTGTACCATCTATGCTCTATCAACTAGTGGCTGAATCTAGAACTGCAGTCAAGCTCAATTTCCACGAGTCTTTCCTTCTTTCAACAGTGTGGAAAATGCACTTATGCACAGATCTTGATTCAGCCCTAAGCGCTGAATCAAGATCTGCAGAGCTCTTCTAGCAGTGGCCTATGACTGTTTTTTTATTTATTTTTGTCCATCTAAAATAATCAGATAATGCTGCAGTGCTTTTATCTGTGTCAATCTTGCACATATGATGGCGCACCTCAGATAGTCAGACTGGAGCAACCAGTTAGAAAGGTAACCTCAGAATGAAATAAAGTCAAGGGTCTTGCTAACATGAGGGTGTTTTTGCACTACTGCATTTGTGTTCTAGTGTGGTCTGTGTCCAAATAGGCATGCATCCACAGGCAGCGTGAGCAGGTGAGGCACATGAACAGCAGCCAGGTGTAGCAGCTGAGGCGGGATGGTATCCACTGACATTCCCGTCCAACAGCCCTGCAACCCCCACCACCAACACCCCCACCCTCTCCCCACTCACCCCCTACTGTCTGGAACAACGACTTGTTTTTCACTTTGAACCAATATATTTGGAAATGTTTTGTCACAGTTTATGGGAATGCACACACAAAGCGCATGTTTGAATGGATGCCGTGGAAACGGGCAATGTTTAGGACCAATATTTTCTGCCTTTAATTGCTGGAAATAGGTTTCAGCTGTACTCTCTCCCTGATCACTTTCAGGCCAAAGCTCTCATTATGTCTTTAAAGGAAGCATGCTATGGTGAGGCTGACAAGGGACAATAAATACCTTGGAGTGAATGTAAGGCCAGGGAGAGAAGACAACTGACTGTTTGGGTATCAATGAAGTAACAACAGAAAAACACTGTATTTCTATCACTGCATGAAGGCGTGCTATACAGAGAAAACCACAAGACTTCAAAACATTTATTTGTTTTAGAAAGTGATTTTTTTTTTCAGAAAATATCTCTTTAGAGCATGCACAGATCAGATTCCTTGAGGTACTTTATAGTGTAGTAGCTGGGATTCAGATAGGCTTTTTGCTTGATTGTTCAGCAGAAACAGTTTTGATAGTTAGATAGGTACAGATTCCACAGGCTACGATCTAGAGATTTGGTGAGAGGACACTGGACATGAACAGCAGATGTCTTGTCAGGCAGTGTCCTCTAGTGGGCAACATTGAAAGAGCAGTGCCACTTCCTTCATTGATGGGAGGGTGGAAAGTAGTATCACAGTGGGTACTGTAAGTTAAATGCAAAGCCACCATTCTGAAATCATATAACAATTATATTTTGCAGTCTATGCTGAGAAATACAGTGCTTACGTTTTTACTGTTACATGTTGCTCCAGTTGAACCAGTTTGAAAAAGCACAACAAGTTTATGTTACACTTGGCAAAATATGAAGCACAAAGAATTCAGAACTTTGAAGAATATTTCAGTAGCAGTTTTTGTAAATGTTTTGTGTTTATGAAATGAATGCCCACCAATGTATTTGAACAGCAGATTAGCCTTAATGTTTCAGTAATGGTAAAGTTTACACTGTGTCCCTATGATCTGTACAGTATTTAACTTTTCTATCTGTCTTGGACAGCACTCATTTAAGCAAATGTAACAGGCCTGTGTCTCTCTGTGGCTGTTCCGTTCCATTGACTATCCTGGAATGGGATGACCTCACCGCAGCGTGGAGCAGAGAGTCGTTAGCACCTTTCAATATGCTCTGTTGACTTTGTTCTAGGTGTCTGACCCTATCTGAGAACTGTCTCTCACTCTGCAGCCACTTTCACACCAGATTTGTTAAAAACACTGTCCATCTTCAACTGATCTCTTAGGACAACTGTCAACAGCACATAGACAAGTGAACCACATAAAATACCTTTTTACCTTTAAAGGGCGTGTTTTCTCTGTTGGCTGATGGCAGTCCTCTGAAAGTAATCTGAATTTGCTTTGGGAGGGTGGTATACAGTATCAATACAATTTTATTTATCCAGAAAAGGGCAATTCATTTGCAGCTTACCTGGTCCATACACTCAACTTCAAAACTCACAGGCAAAGTAGTTGTATGTCAGAGGCAACAGATCAACATACATGGATCAGCACAAGGGAACACTTTGCAGCAGTGAATAAAATAAATAAAATAGAATAAAACATTTTGTTACAATACATATATGTAAATAAATAATATAAATAAATGACCAAGTTTAAAAGGAAAGTAACAGCCATTTAAAATGACTACTGTCAGCGTTTAGTAGCCTGATAGCAGAAGGAATGAATGACTGAGGGGCACATTGTAACGCCGGCCTGAGGGCATTACAGTGAATTCACTTGACAGAGCATGGTCAGATTGGCAAGGTTTGGTGGGATGATAGTGATTGAAGTGTTTAACACATTAATCTCCAGGGGCTGCCTTTCAGGAATGATATTTCTTGTAAATAATCCTGGATCTTTGTCACTGAACATCATGCATGGTTAGTCCTGCACCAGTCAAACCTCAGTTGCGGGTGTGCTAACTAACTGCAGTAGGCAAGGATGCCATCTGTTGGGAGATCTTGGATCACACAACTGCATTTTAGAGCATTGTGTCTCTCTGCCTGTTTATGATTAACAGCCAAATATATTCAGGCAATCTATTCCAAACATGGTATTTATCTGTATTATGGCTTTTTACATTCATCTAATGTAACCAAAGTAAAAGAATCTGAAATAGGATTAGATGCACACTGGGGACAGAGCCTCATGATATAGAACAAGCAAAGTAAATGGAAACAATGAAGAAATGGAAAAGAGAAAATGATTGGTTTTCTCTCTTCTTCTCCAGACCCTCAGTCTTAATTAGTCCCTATTTTTATTTTTTGTCAGAAAAGTCCCATCTTTGGATGAAATTGAGAGCCAGAAAGCAAATTCTCTCTTACTGATTGCCCAGCATAGTATTTAAAAAGCCACATGATTGCTTACAGGTATGTCAGACATATGGAAACATAATTGTTTTTCCCTAGTTTTAATCTTCCACAAATCATAGAACAGCACTCCTTTCTCTTTGACTGATGGGTCACTGTGGTGTCAATGGCATTATATATCGCCTTGATGGGAGACACTTTGATCTGTAGCAGGTGTCCTCTACAAAGAGCGGTAATTAGATTTATTCATGTAATAGCTTACAGATTTTTTGGGAATAGGTGGGTGGTATTCAAACAGATCATTCAAACCAAGAACCTTGTTAGACATTGTTTGATTTTTCATTCACCTTAATGCAAAGCATGGTGTCTATCACCATAGAAACAACATAAAATATAGTGGGTTGGTCATGCTCAGATTCGGACCTGTTAGGAGTTCCTGTGACCTTTGACTTCCCTGTGCAGACAAATTGCATGTGTGCTATCCTGATGCCTTTCTGACTGTGTGCCATGACCAATGCATCCGCATGTATTCCTGTATATGATGTGGCACATGTTGCGAGTGATGTGTAACCTGGTGCGTTTCATGCGATGACTGATGTGTTATGTGTTAGAATAGATGCTATGTGTGTTAAAAATGATGAGATGATACTAGCTCCGTAGCTGCTTATTTAAATTATTCAGCGTAGATGTTGATTATACTTCATTGCAACTGCCTAATAAACATAATAAAAGACATGTGCCATGCACGGTAAGTGATGAGTGATAACTGACATGTAATGACTGATGAGTCTCCTCCCCAGCTCCAGAACTGATCACGTGACATCCATCTGCTCCCAGACATCATTTTTACCGAACTCATCACAGCTCTGCTTTGCAGTAAATGTTTTCACATTTACAGTTTCAAATGTCAGGATCACAAAACAAGATTGTACAGTGACCAATCAAAACAAAATGCCAATCAACATGCCACTGACATGCCAAAGTAAAATCCAACCGCCTTGAAAGCATTGCAGTTGCTTGCTCCTCATAGCTTAGCTATGGTGCCCAAACCAGGGCAATATCTGAAGATAGCTGACTACAGTCATGTCGTGAATCACTTATCCTTCATGATTCATTTCAATTGTGTTTGACTAAAAGAGAGAAACCAAAGAAATAAATAGATGGATCATACTTGTTTCCAATCACATTAGGTTTCCCTACAATTCCAGGTTTTTGCAGGAAATAGAGTAAATACCTGCTTCTGGCATGAGGAGCCAGACTGCAGAAATAGCTGTGGAGGCATACTGGCCCTTTGTTCAATGGGCCACCTCTGTTGGCACTGGCACAGGAGCTAAAAGGAGGATTCTGTCATGGTGGTGAATATTATCCAGACAGAGACCTTGAAGTGTATCACTCCACTTGTGTAATTAAATATTAGTCTGAGGTGGTGAAGGCAATCGCTGACAGTACTGTTCAACAGCCTCCCTTCCACAATTATTATTCACTTACTGCACTTCTGCCAGGTTGCTGTTGTCCATTGTTCACACTCAGTGAGCTCTCAGATCACTCACAGATACCAGTGTTTATGTGAATTGATAAACTCATAAATATAATGTTTCTGTATTTGTAATAATTTCACATGTACTTTGGGTAATGCTGAATACAGGCCAAAGTCATTTAAGAAGAAATCTGACCAGGGTTTATGGGGGTATAAATCAGCACTGTATAAGCGACATTAAAAACTCTATTGCTATGCGATGTTTTTATTACATAAGCTTCTAAATTCTGTACTTGTCAAATAATATTTTTGGGAAATATATATTGCATTAAAGGTTCGATTTGAAAAAATATGCATTTTTTGCTTATATATTTGCTATCTGATTTATATTTTTTTAAATGATTGCTCAAGGAACATTTGGCTAGGCAGCTAACTAAGAATATTACTGATATTATCATACCAAGATACCTCACCATGGGAGCAAAAATGAGTTTGGACATGGCTTAGAGTCACATGAGAGTGATGTACTGTGAAATATCTCAGCAATGTACAAACATTCAGTGACAGGGAAGAAAAAAATCCTAACAACACTGTACAAACTGATGTTGTGTCATTCCCCTAGAATATAGAAAATGGTTTTCAACAAATTGTGTTCGAAGGTTTGGCTGTTTGAAAGTTGGAATCTTCGGCAAAAAATGCAATTCTGTACCACAACTAACTGACCAGAAGGTGGTATGCCAGCATTGTTGTGAATGTGAAAAGATAAAAAGGAAAAAATGTTAAAGCCAAATGATTGTCATGGGAATTGCTTATTAAATTGGAGAATGACCACAGTGGTCAAGTGGAAGGGAACACCAAGATCTCAATAAAAACAACAAAAATGGTATATATACATAAAGAGGGCAAATCTTACACTCCTAAACCTTTCATACCCCCCTCTCATGTTTTTATACATGCCTAATATGCAAGCAATGGTTTACACCTAGGCTGATTGATAATCCACCTCAGCTTCCTCTTAGCAAGACCATTGCTGTCCAAAGTCCTGTACTCTCCCCAGGCTGAGGACAGGAACAAGACCACTGTCAGCAGCTGAATCGGAGGAGCAGTCCTCCTGTAATGCCACCCTCCTTAATTCAGACCATGTGGAGGAGCCAACAAGACAAACAGATGCTTGGAGAGGCATGATGCTAGCCTGTTTCAGCTAGCATCATGTAAGAAGGCAAAGTGAAGAAGCAAGGGGAAAAGCCAATGGAGGAAAACAAGTTGTCCAGGCCACCAGTGGCAGTATGCCCACATTTTGACCTACTGTCAGTAATGCTGTCTGATTCCTTGTTTTCTGTCATCTTGTTTTTGTTTTCGTTTCTCTGTCCATGTGCTTTTGTTTTGGTTTTCCTTTTGTTTGCCACACCTTCCTCGTTACCTTCTCTAATTACTTATGTGTTTCACCTGCTCTGCTCCTCACCTGTGTCTCGTTTGCTCATTTGCCTGTGCATTTATATTCGATTTGTTCCTAAGTTCTTCACAAGTTCGTCTCAGTGAGTTTCCTGTTATGCTACAAGCCTTTTGTATCGCTCTGCCTGCCTGATTTTTGACCTGTATTTGTTCCTTGTTTTTCGAGTTTTGGATTGTGTTTTTGTGCTTTCACCAAGTCTGTCGGGTTATGAACTTTGCCTGCTATTTCGAATAATAATGTTAGATTCCTCAATATTGTAATGCTGTCTATGCCAAGTTAAAGGATCCAAAGAGATCATATATACAGTATATATAATTATTTATTATGTAATATTTTTTTATTATTAAGAGTATATACAAATAAAATTAAAAGCTTAAATTGTTAAAAAGCAAGCTTAAGTGTGTAAATCTGTATTTGACTGACAACCACTTTATTTTTTATCATTATCCACATTGGTTGATCTGGGATTTAAATATTAGCATAACTATAAACAAAATATGCTTATATTTATAGATGTCTGTGTTTGACATGCATTGTATCATTTTAAACTGTGGAGGTGAATCTGAGCTAGTTTGGCATGTTATTCCACCAGACATTAGACTTCAGTAATAACAGGAGTTCCCATAAGCTAGAAGTGCAGGTGTAGTGTGAAGTCTCTGTCCCTGCTCTCGTCTGCAGGCTGACATCCTGTGACCAAGCAAGACTTCACACCAACTATCAGTTCCTCCAGAGCAGTATGTGGGACACAGACTGGCCCTGCTGAGAAAAAGAAGACTTCATAAATGTGATTTGCATGTTAATTATTGCATGAAATATTCACTTTAAACTTCACTTAAGCTGAACTAGTGTATCCGTTCAAAGAGAGGAAGATTACACCAAAATTTCTCATCCATGGCGTGTTGCTGCTTGCTATTCTGAAATGTAACTGCAACATTTTCCCAAAATCGTTCTTTCTCACCATTGCATGTAATGGTGTCTTATTAGCTTATTGGAGTCCCTTATTGGAAGTGAACATGAAGTCTAGCATGCACATGGGTTTTGGAGGTCAGCTTAATGAACTTGGCTGCACTCATGGTGGCGGACGTGTAGGTAAGAGGACAGCAATACAGATGGGAACTCTGCATGAATCCAGACTTCACCCTGTCAGGATTCTGAGAAAAGCTAAGCTGGGGTCTGATGTCTTAACAGTCATTATAGCTTCCTGATAAATGTAAAGATTCGCCCAACTTTTTTAGTTTAGGCCTAATATTCACACCTCTTAAGGTTGTATCCCTTCTGGCAGGTGAAATTTTCCTCAGATAGCAATTTGTTCCATGACTACTACTATGTTCATTAAAGTGTTCTTGACTGCCAGTGTTCTCTAATCAATACATCAGTAAGGGGGCTATGGGAGTGTGACTATATGACTATTTAATGCAGCAATTTAAAAATATTTACAAAAGATACCATAACACTGAATGTAGCACCATATCCATAGTGACGAAGTTTAGGTAATGTGGGACAACATTTATATTGTATGAGCTTTAAGGTCCTGGACTTTGGAAATGGAGACTAAACTAATGTGTGTTCTGCTACTGTAATACTCCACAGGTTGCTCTACCGTACACCAGAAATATGAAAATGAGAAATATTGTATAAGTATTAGTAGCAAATTATTCTGCTCTAACTAACAAGGTCTTTTCTGAAAATAGACAGAATGACTATGCAAAATCCAGTGCTGATTGTGACAGTAGTCCCAACCAATGCCATGTCTTCTCTGTTAAAGATACTTGGAATAAACTTGCTTGAAAAGATAAGTTAAAAGAAATATAACCAACTATTTCATGTTGAAACTGTTGTGTTTCTATTTCAACTTAAAGTAGAGGGTTATCAGATTAACAAGAAAACTGGGCTGCGGAATTATGGGTGTTTCCATTTTAAGATCACGGATGGAAACATTAAGCACAAGTCATGTAATCAGGTGGCTCGCTGCCGAGGTGACTAGCTCCTGCCTGCTGATTGGATTATTCCGTCTGTCGCATTGGACTGTGTATAAATTTTACTAATTGATAAACAGTCCAGTCTCACGTATTTCTGCAGTATTAACGGAAATGCGTTGTGTTTCCTTATTTTTATTTACATTTGACAACAATCCATTCTAAAACTATTGAATTAAAAAAACATTTGATTTTGCACACCTCACACATGCCCAGAGCTGTTTACATTGACATTAACATTTTTTTCGATTAGTTTTAATAATTATTCCTTTACACTTTCAGTTTGATTGAGCTGTGAAACAAACCATTGTGTCTTGTGTCAGAACTTTATTTCTGTCCTACTGTCCTTCAATATGCATCCTCTAAAATAAAACTATGTTTGACAAAATAAATCTCAATTTCTCACTGTAGATCTACTGTACTGTATAATTTGTTATGATCGGTAGGTTTTCATATTTAAAGACAATAGGCCTATAACTGAAGCTACAACCTTGTCCTCGACGTATCTATATAATTATGATTAATCTCTTGATGAAGACAGTAGCTTTTGTAGTAGATTTTTTTATAGATTCTTGTCAACTGTTTTTCTTTACTGCGTCATGAATACACGTTCCTGATACAGGCGAAATCTTTCAAGCAGAGTCTTTCAATATCGGACCTCTTTGAACAACTAGGTACAGATCAAGACGAATGACACACACAATGTTTGCATGTGTTCTGGCCATCTTTTTATCTTAAAGAAATGTCAAATGGGCCATTGTTTTAAGGATGTTACTGGATACTAAAACGGAAGGACTTTCCCCCGTCCCCTTTTTATTAACAGACTGTCGCTTTACGAGATAACGGTCAGGAAATAGAAAACTATATCGAGCTACAAACTGCCTACAATTGATTTACTAGGAACGGGATATAGGGTTACTGCTCTACTCTGCGATTGGTGCAAATAACTGTCAGTCTTAGAATTTATCCTTCGGGTTGGCTGACTCAGACTGGAACGGCTAATCCAGACTCTGCAGGTTTATCTCTTTTTTTGCCTGGCTAGGAGTCTGTCGGCACTGCCCATTGCTCTCTGTGTCTGAAGCTGTAGGTTGCGGGTTGCTGCAGAAGGAGAAGCAGCGCATGGGCGTCATACGTTTGCTGGAATTTTAAGCTGGTAACATCTGTCCTGTTTTTTGCAGCTTCTCTCTATTGTCAATCCGATGGTCTACACACATTATCAATGGATCAATGAATCTGAGGCTTTAATCTGAATCTCCTATATCCTCAACTCAGTCTTCTGGACGCAAGGAAAGAGAAAACATTCCTCAAGGCCGTTGGGTGTTGGTCATACGCCGAAGAGATGGGTACAGCACTGTCTATATCTCCAACATCAAGAAAAGCGGCCATCCTCGATGAGAAGACAGATGGGGGACATACGACTAATGGAAAACCGGAGAAAAGCCTTAAACGAAATTCAGTAATAATATCAGCGCTTACATGGAAGCGGCTGGTTGCCGCCTCGGCCAAGAAAAAGAGCACCAAGAAGGTTAACCCGAATCCCCCGCCGTCGCAGAATAATAACCAAATCGAACGGCTAAATAATGAAAATATAAAGAAATCACAGCAGTCGAATTCCGACTGGAAAGGGTCGCATCGGGATCCGAAGCAAGGACCGCTAGCAGTGCCCGTGCCTACTGTTCCGAACCAGAATGTTCAATCCAGTCAAGCTCAGAATGGCTCATTGAACGGTAAACAGATAGTAACAGTCAAAAAACAACCAAGTAACCGTTCTCTCATTTCTCCAAGACGAGTTATTGTTCAAGCCTCAACTGGGGAGCTGTTGCGTTGCCTGAGTGAATTTATGTGCCGGAGATGTTTTAAACTCAAAGAGCTTAGCCCCAACGAGATAATACTGTGGTTCCGAAATGTGGACCGGTCCCTCTTGATCCAGGGCTGGCAGGACCAAGGATTCATTACACCCGCTAACCTAGTGTTCGTCTACTTGCTGTGTAGAGAGGCGGTGACGGATGACATCGACACCGAATATGAACTTCAGGCCACCTTCCTGACCTGTCTCTATCTGGCTTACTCATACATGGGTAATGAAATTTCTTACCCTCTGAAACCTTTTCTCGTTGAAACCAACAAGGAACTCTTCTGGGAGCGATCCCTAAAAATCATTGATAAAATGAGTGCCAAAATGTTGCAGATCAATTCGGATCCGCATTTTTTCACCGAGGTGTTTCAGGACCTCAAAAATGAGGCAGAGTCAAGGGATACGAACAGCAAATGGACGAATAATCTGGACCGCTAGGTAAAATAACGAGGGCGGGTGTATCCCCTCATCCTTCGAGATAGAGTGGTTGAATGTCGGGGTCCGTGTGAACATAAAATGCTAACATGCACTATAATCGGTTATAGCAGACTTGTCCTTTTTTCGATAAAAAGACGTCTCGTGTTGTTACAGTGTAAAATAATACCTCGTGCTACTGTGAATCACAGTACATTAGGACTCGAGTAAAGGGCAGTCCGTTAGCCTAAATGCATGCCTAAAGTATTCTAATTGTTATTTCATGGTAGTTTTTAAAAATTGTTTGGGTGATGCAGGGTGATACTGAAATAATAATATATTAGTTGGTTCTCTGCTGTTTAGATGGTTTATTTCGATGTCTATGTACATTTGAAGAGAGCGGCCCTGGGAGCAGCATTAAGGAACTGATGGGGAGCTATCCAGGGTCCTGGCCTTCAACACCCAATTTGCACATCTACTCATGCTATCTCTTTGAACTTTGAATGTACAAATTTACCACCACATAAAGTAACTCTACTGTCTTATGTGCCAATTGTTATATTATAAAACATATTGTTTTGTATCGTATATTTAAAGCTAAATATATGAAAACAAATGGTATCAGAATCCCTGGAATTCCGATTTCAGTAATTTTCAATAGTATTTTTTTAAATGGGAAAGGAAGGGAAAAATAAAATGCATCTGATTTTGGTTGAATGTAAATATAGCATTTGTCCCGTCATTAATGGTCAGTAGTCACACAGCAGACCTCTCAGTTTTCCTCAGATAATAGAACAATCAAATCTGAAACGTAAGCACCTTGTATTTATTTCTATCTCTTGCTTTCTCTAGTTTGCAGTTAGTGAAGTCCAAACAGGACGATTATGTGTGAACTACTGTCTGGAATCTTTCCAATCTTTATGTGTTTATAATGTACAATAACGAATGTAAACGGTTATTATGTTCACCTACGTTGACGAAAAGTATCTCTACTGACATAAATGGACAGGGAGGATTTTTTGTTGTGTCAGTGTATAAGCAAGTGCTTAAAACGACAAAAGTTCGTGGTCTTTTGACCCTAATCCTTTAATCAGCTGACATCCTATTTGTTTCCTTTCACTTCCGCAGAATGTAGAAGGGGAGCGATCTGTTGCAACTTTATTTGTCATATTCTTGCATTAGACACTGTTTTCACATGGGTATTTTTGTAATTGTTATGTCTCAAAAGAGCGTTGAAAAGCAAACATTTGACCATGTAGCTTAACAATAATTTCTGATGAAAAATGTAAAATCATATTTTGTTTTATTTTTAATTTATTATATAATTTTATTTTATTGTTGTAATTATTTTGTTTATTTTATTTTTGTTTACTTCATTTATTAATTAATTTATTTAAATTGATTTCATTCTGTTAATTTTTTTATTTGTTTTTTTTCTCTCTCTCTCTCCAAAACACTATAAGCAGGTACATTGGTGTACTGTCAATATTTGTGAACAATGTTCGGATTAAAAGTGAAACGTAAAACTAACCGGTCGATCAATAAAAATAAACTCAACTGAAATGTATGACGTATGAGCCTCCTGTCATGGTTGCCCTTGTATTTCTCCTCGGTCGCTGGCCCTGGTGCTGAACAAGAGATCATAGCTTTAAACTTTTAAACGTTTGCTGTGAAAGAATTGAAGCAATCTCATTTACTTCTTGTCTTCGATTGCGAAGTAAAAATACAAATATAATAGTCACCTAAAGCCCTTAATGTTACCTTATATTGTTATATATATGCTGGCCACGTTTTGGTACTTAGACCAATATGTTGTTTGCATCACGTATCTTGTCACTGTGTGCATGGTAGATACATATTAAGTCCAAAAGTTTGAAACTGTGAAAGCAGGAAAGAAAGAGGTTTATTGTCTCACCCTTACAAATGTTACTCTGAAGATGTCAAAGGTCAGTGTTGTGGTCTGTATTATGCATCAAATGTAGATTTGATTTAAATCAAGCTTATTTTATTTGAATTTTAAAGAAGTATATTTTGATAAATAATCCTTTACTCTATGAATCCAATGTGCTGTTTGACTCATCACAGCACAAACCACAACCTACGCACCCAGCCGTTGGCTTGAATTAAGAAATCCCCCAGAATTTGTGAATCAAGCACGTGGCCCGAGTGTTCTTATATTTGATTGGCTGGAATTTGGTGCAGTCTGTTAGAACTGTCACTCTGACAGAAGGCTGCGGAGCCCGACTGCTGGGTCATAGGAATTTCTAATCCAAGACTGCAGGCGCATTCCTCTTGTTTCCATAGCAACTAGTACATTGTTGAATGTGTCTCCATATGATGCGTGGGCAAGATGTTTAACACAATACCGAGGTTGTATAACCCTAATTCTTTCAGTAAACCAATACGTAGTGCTGGAGGACAGCTGTCATATCGGAAATATTTTTTTAATTCTGAATTCTTTAATTTTGATGTTGAACCATCAACATCACTTAGGATACTTCAGAAATGCTGCTCAACAGATGTATGTTATAGGATGTGGTTGTCATGGATACACCAGCAGCAATAAGAAGCAAAGAGTAGCACAGAAACATTGTGGTAACAGGGAAAGGAAATACTCATAACTGATTAATTTAGCAAAAGGATACGATGGTTTTCAGTTGAGATATGTAAAAACAGGTTTTCCGATATTGAGGGTGAGTATTTGTAATTGAACCATCTTTTTAACCACGCACACACAACCAATGAGGCCATGATCTGCAGCTAGATGGAACTGAAATTAAGAATTACAGACATTCTCCTTAGTGAGACTTTTCATCTGGAAAAGCTAAAGCTAATTCTGAAAAAAATGTTTTTCCTCAGAGAAAGATGGAGATGGATTTCTTGCCCTTCAGGTATGACTTATAATTTAAATGCAAACTGTAGATTTCTATTTGGATGTGAAACACTGATCAATGAGTCTGAAATTCAGAATCCAGACTATATCTCCACAAAGTTCAGCAAAGATTGCTTGACTCACCTTTATTTAACCAACCCTGTACTGATAGACTGCTGATCCTTCAGATGAAACATTGAACTGGGGTCCTGGCACAATGTATTCATTAAAATGGGACACATATTTCTAAAAATAGCGAAAAGGAGATGGGAGGTAAATTTAAACAGACAAGGTGACACATGTAACTATCCCCCTATATGGGGTTGGTACAGAAATGAAATCTCAGTTGACTGATCTGGTTAAACAAGAGTAAAATAGAATAAGCACAGCAATGAGCTACTTTGTGGGCCCATCCCCTTACTACAACATTATCTTTAAATTCTGAAGGGTGAACACAGAATATACAGCCTATGACATGTGCTCATAGACACCGTCCAGACGGTACACTGAGCAGTCAAAGCTGTGCTACCTGAGGGCTGAACAGCTTAAGCAGCTGGCACCTGCTGATTTCTGGTACTTGATGGACCAGGGGAATCATTACCCTGCCAACCAGAGGGGGTTACCCTGACAACAGTAATCCAACTTACCAGGTTAGGGGCAATATTATTATTATTATTATTATTATTATTATTATTATTATTATTATTATTATTATTATTATTATTATTATTATTTAGATAGAATATACACAGAAAAACAGCAACCCGCTCCAACAGAGCCCCCTATGTATACTGAACCATTAGTACATATATATAATGTATATATAAAATATAAAATGATACATTTCAAAGGAAAATAATTATAATAATGGGGAAAAAACTACAAAATAAAATGAAATATAAAAAATAATAAAAATAAATAAAATGGGTGTGAAGATATGTAAAGGATTTAATGAGAGTAAAATATCAGTAGAGACCATTTTTCCAAAGAGTGTAAGAGCAGGGTGCCAGATAATGTCAAATTTAAGAGCACAGCCTTGTGTAGAATAATGATTTATTTTTTTCCACGTATCTTTCATCCAGTGGTTAAAGATACGTGGAAATTCGCTTTCTAAATAAAATTAGTATACACTGCCTTGCTAAGAGGCTTACAAAAGGTATCTTTATCAAATTGCTTATGACATGTTCCTGTGAAGCTGCTCCGAACACTGCTATAATAGGGGTTGGTTAAATATACATTTCTAAAACCTTTGAAAAAATAGAAAATATTGACTGTATTCTTATAAATGTGTTTTATTAATAAAATTTTCAGTGTGTTTTGATGACAATAGATTAAATTCAGTCTGGCATGTTAATCACTGTTTATATAAATCAGGTGATGGGGCCCGTAGGTCTTCTGGTTTTGACCACAAGTGTCTTTCATTCACCTGCATCCATTTCTACCACCCCTCAAAAAGAGAGATGTTGAAATGAGTATATTTATCATATAGCATCAAATTCCCATCCCTGTAATCCTTGTAATGCAAGGAATTATTATATTGCTCTCAAATGAAAAAGTCCAAGGGCCAGGTAAGTTTCATCATTGTGCCCCTTTAGTATGATAATTATAGCAATGTGGTTATTATGTTTTTATTATGATCCACAGCACATTACATCGACCTTATTCAGCCATGATGTTCTTTCATTTTAGGAAAGATCTTGCACTTTTAAACCCAGTTTCCATTACCGTTTCCATGTACCGTTTCCATGTCTATAAACTTACCAGGCCTCTGCACAGAAAATCCTAATGATTGAGGATATAGTAGATGTGTTTAGAAGATCAGCGAAATGGCTCTCATGGGGTAATCTGTTTATGACATGATCAATGATCCTGTGTTTATCACATGATTGATCACAAGTGCAGCTCTAATTTCAGTGGGCAAAACAGACCCTCTTCTTAGACTTACTTCTGGTAATAGTGCTTTACCTAACTCTAATTATACAGTTTATTTTTATTTTTTTATCAATATAATTTATTGTCAAACAAAAACCTCTCCTACCAGCAATGAGTGAGCAGTGAAAAACCACATAGTTGTTCCAGTCCTCCAATGATATGGCCTATTTTAACAGTTCAATGAGGAGACAGCAGGAAAACTGGAACAGGCAAGTGAGGATTACAGCTATTTGTTTTTCACTTAAAATAACCATTGACTAATCTGTCCTGAAGATTATTTCCTGCAGCAGACCTCCAGTTTGACAATAAGATACTGAGCTCTGGCTATATGGAGAGCTTGTAATCATCTTATCACTGGTTACCATGAGTGGTTCATTCTAGGAGGAAGATCACCAAGTTAGTGACCTGTGACACTAGCCTTCTCCAGCTTTGAGCTATTAATGGAAGCTGCAGATATCCTCTTCATTTGAATCCTGGGAGTAAGTCAAGAAAGCATGAAGAAGTGCTTCCCCCAGGGTACTGATAAATGTGTTACTGGGGAAATAGAGTCTACAGGATATCTGTGCTGGGCATAAAAACTCTGTTGTATATTGTCAGATCAAAAATACAAATAGGGTAATTCACAATGTTTATAATGATGTGGTGTGATCATTCACTGAATCTGTTTAATTAAAAATGGGAGAAAGTAATCACTTATACTTTGAACTTTATCCTTTACTTTGATTAACAATTTAAGTAGATTAACCCACTATAAAAAGGTTGTGTTTTCTGCTTCTGTGGTTGTTACTTAACATAGAAGAGGAAAGAATAGAATTTATTTACCACTACAGATAAAATAGAATTTTCCCACCAAGAAGTCAATCTATACAACAAACACAAAACAACTAATTTAATAATTATTAACACAATATGCATCACATAAAGATGATCATGTAGATCTTGTCAAAGAAAGTACTATGACACAGTCACAGTTTAGCAGTCACAGATTTTGGCTGTTCTTGTCTAATTTGGGAATAACAAGCACTTAAATTCCCATGAAATGCAAAGGTGGGTGATTGAACAGCATTTAACAGCAACAAAAGAGAAAGGACTGCTAATAGCATATATGGAAACTGGGTTGAATATGATGAATGGCTGATAAAAACAACTTCTCTTTCAAGGCTTTGCTGAGGTGCATGTTTATTTTTAGGTTCGCTCTGTCTTTACCCATAGAAAGGGTTTTTTCATGCGGCCCATTGACTGTAAGTGTGAGTCATTCGATCACGCAGACACATTCAGAGCACTGAGCCTTAATTACTCCCTGCACTACATCCGTCTGCATATGGATGCTTGCAAGTAACACTGCCTACAGGCTGCTTCAACTAGTTACTGTAGAAGCTAAGATTTATGGGACACCTGGTCATGTTATGAACCAAGAAGCTGCATCTCCAGCTACGCCTCATTAGCATCAGGCTGTTTATTCTAACTGATGCAGAAAGACAATCATTATGTCAATTTAAATCACACCCCATCAATAAAGATGTACCTTAAATGTTTCACAGGAGTGAAAAGAGAATGCATCATTCAGAAAGCTAATGTGAAAAGAATTATTGATGTTCTCCTCAGTTCTGGATATGTGCCAGAACTGCCTGTAAAGGGGAGACCTTGAGACCTCCACAGAGATCCATGTATATCTTTTAATTTTTTTTTCCAAGTGCTTCATTTGACACTTTAAATTAGTATTATGTAGCATGCACTCAAGTTATCTAAGGAGGTTCCTTTTCACTTGACTAATACGGTAAGCACTTATGCATTTATGGGTGCTGTATTCTACAACTTACTCATCACCCAACATCCTCTTACTGGGAAACTCTGTCACAATTAGCTATCCATTGATCTGGAAATTCACCAGTGTAGCTCATAGGCTTGTGACACTTACAGATACGCCATATCTGTTGAGTGTTACATTAATTAATGCTTGTTTAATTCAAACAAAAACTTTACTTTGATTTCATTGTTTCAGGTTAGAACCCAGGGTGTCCTTTAAGTGACACCTAGTGTGTAAAATGGAATATATAAAAATACAGAAGTGTGTCTTTATGTAGCAAATGAAACTAAAATGAGATTACTATTCTGCGGTAGGAAAGCTTTTCACTCTCTCCTGACAAGTTATAGAGGTCAGGCCATGATCTGGATATTTATGAGTATAAATATCTGAGCCTGAATTGTGTTTTAAATTTGATGATAAAATAACTGCTATAAAAACTCATCCAAATAATCCCATCCAGTCGGCAGAAAAAAAGCTGAAACTCACTGTTCCACTGTGTGGTGACCTTTATTCAGGTACTGTAACAATAATAGCATCAGTCCATTCTGATTGACTGACTCCAAAGCCAATGGTAAATACACTGGACTGAGAAGCAACAATGAGTAAATAATGGACTGTTATTCAATGTGCTCCCTTTGTATTTATAGCCACTATCCATCAGTACTGACTACAGGCACACGCATATGAGTACGTTATATAAGACAAGTGACTCTCTAGTACACAACTTAACACAGTTGCTTACCCTGACAGATACTGCATCCTTACAAAGACCAAGTCAATGAAAAATGTCCTTCTCCCTGCAGTGTGAAAAGTGTATGAAATGAATAACCCATCACTATAACTCAAGCTGAATTCCAGAGTCTTACTTACTGCTAGCATATAAAGTAAGCTTGTCAAGTAGAGCATTGCCTTCTTCTAACTAGCATGATACACAGAGCTGAACAGGACCGTATAGAAAATACAGCTGCTCTTGGTGTAGTGGATTCATAAGAAAAACTGGCATAACCATTCATGTTTGTCAGAACATATTTCTCATTGGTGTTTATGAATAATTTATTATATGTAAAGCACAGTGTGTTGTGTATGGCCACAGGTATAACATGCTCATAGGACTAATCGTTTCTTCCAGTGGATATGCATGTCCAGCTTTGAAGTAGATGACTTAAGATTATATTTTATTAAACTCAAAGTAAATTTATTGGTATTTTTCCTCTTAATTATTATTGGTTGTT
>JAFBMS010001324.1:0-43188 GCA_019788955.1 Albula glossodonta | reverse complement strand
AAAACACTGACTCATGTGTATGTCGCTGTTAGTGTCCTGTGTTTTTCTGAAGCAGTCCTGGTGGCCACAGAGGTGGGTCAGAATGAGGCGGTGTCCTATGACATCATCAATCTCTGAATGATGATTGGCTCTTCCTCTCTGCAGGAGACATGTTCTATCAATGCTCCGTTAAATGGAATCTTTATATCCTGGCTGTACTTTTTGTGACAAAGAATGTTTGCTGCAGTTTTAACAATGTTTATCGTTACTATTGTTTAATCAGGCATTACAGCCCATAATAGCGTTCGCTTTGTTGTTCTGTATGCCCGGCTCAGTGCGTGCTTTTCCCATCTGATGTAATTACTTTCTTTAGGAAGACAATGGGTAGAGGAGCTTGCTGTGCAGTTTGGGGAAAATACTGTTTTTGTTTTGTTTTTTTAGAAAATGTTGTAAAATGCAAAGTGAACGGTATAATAAAACGCTGAAATGGAGCAGAAGGGGTTTGAAAATGAGGCTTGACTTGACTTGGGCCTAATTGTGACCGGAGGGTTTTTTTAGCCCTGTTTTCCATGGAGCTTAACCCAGTGAACCCTGACCCTGCCTGTTATGTTCTCTGGTGGGGCTTAAGGGGGCTTACCTGAGAAGTGCTGCCCTGCTGTGAAGGGCTTTTGCAGGGCAGTACACCCTGGACTCTGGGCCAAAGAGCCATGTCTCCATGGCATCCAGACAGGATGTGAAACAGCAGCACTGCCACCAGCTAACATGACAACTGTCTTTGCAAGTTCCTTTTTTTTTTAACTTGTTTTATTGTTCATAAATAAAAAACAAAAATATGGAGCATGACAAAGTTTACAGTACTGTCAACAGAGGTGACACAGGCTTGTGGAGTATGGTGTTTGTTTTTGAAGTTTTCTATTATCAGCGCTTTTTAATCTTATTTGACATGTAATTTCCAGGCCCACCCATAATTTTTACTTTTGAACTGAATGTGCGATCAGCCACTTCTCCTGAGAATCTCCACCTCACAGACTCTTCAAAGGAAGTGGACAGACACATGACTGCTGCGTTGCACGTGTTGGGAAGGTTTGGCCATTTGTCACGTATTCTGATGTAACCCCAGTTTCCCTGTGCTGTCTGCGGAATGCTGTGTCACTCTGTGCCTGTGGCTGTGCCAACTGCTCAGGACATGAGCCTGCAGCCCCCGAGAGCCATGAGTTTAACCTGCCAGGTTAAACAGTTTTACTCTCTGCCAAGGCTGGAGTAGAGCCTTTTAATGGCATGGTGTTGGTGAGAGGAGGTTTAGGATGGGGAAATGGAATACATGCGTGTGAGTGTGTGTGAGTGCGTGCGTGTGAGAATGTGTGTGTGTCACTCACTGCGTGAGTGTGAGAATGTGTGTGTGTGAGTGTGCCTGCGTCCGTGTGAGTGTGTGTGTGTGCGTGCGTGCGTGTGAGAATGTGTGTGTGTCACTGCATGAGTGTGTGTGTGTGCGTGTGTGCCTGCCTGCGTGCGTGTGAGTGTGTGTGTGCGTGCGTGCGTGTGAGAATGTGTGTGTGTCACTGCGTGAGTGTGTGGTGTATGTTTATGTGTGTATGTGAGTGCGTGCGTGCGTGTGAGAATGTGGTGTGTGTCACTGCTGAGTGTGTGTGTGTGTGTATGTTTATGTGTGTGTGTGAGTGTGTGTGTGTCACTGCGTGAGTGTGTGTGTGTATGTTTATGTGTGTGTGTGAGTGCGTGTGTGAGTTTTGTGTGTGCGTGCGTGTGAGTGTGTGTGTGTTTGCGTGCGTGTGAGAATGTGTGTGTGTGTCACTGCGTGAGTGTGTGTGTGTGTGTGTGTGTTGTTTGTTGTGTGTGTGTGAGAATGTGTGTCACTGCGTGTGTGTGTGTGTGTGTGTGTGTGTGTATATGTATGTGTGGGTGTGTGCGTGTGTGTGTGAGTGCGTGTGCGAGTGAGTGTGTGTGTGTCTGCCTGCGTGCGTGTGAGTGAGTGTGTGTGTGTGCGAGTGGGTGTGCGTGTGCGTGTCGCGTGTTTGTGCATGCGTGCGTGCGTGTGTGTGTGTGTTTATTGTGTGTGTGTGTTGCGAGTGTGCAGTGCATGTGCGAGTGTGTGTGTGTGCTGTGCCTGAGTGCGAGTGCGTGTGCGAGTACACGTGCGAGTACGTGTGTGAGTGGTTGTGTGTGTGTGTGTGTGTGTGTGTGTGTGTGTGTGTGTGTGCGAGTGCGAGTGAGTGCGTGTGTGTGTGTGTGCGTGCGTGCGTGCGTGTGTGTGAGTTTGTGACACGTGTGTGTGTGTGTCTCCCTCTCTGATTTATTTTTGCTCCCTGCGCAGGATGGCGCCTCTCTGATAGCCACCCCCCCCCCCCCATGCATTGTTGTGCTCGGGAGGCAGATGAGGCATAGATTAGGGGCTAGCGCTGCCGTCTCTTCATTCTGCTTTCCTTCTTTATTTTAGGTTTACTCAGAAATGCTCAGTTTTTACAGCTGCAGAGATGTTGGGTTTAAATGAAATCGGAGAGGATTGCTCTGACGGAATCACGCTGTGTGTCATGATCCATAGTTACGGGATCTGGGCCACTAATAGCGCCTGAGCTGGAAGTGAGCAGCGCAACGTGCACCGTGATTCGCTGATTGACTGTGTACACTGGCTGGCTGATGTGATGAATGAGGAGGACGGCGTGAGTGAATCACTGCGTCACAGGACAGAGACCATGGCTCTGTTACACCTGCTGCGAGCGCACACACTCTTCCGGCTGAGTCAGTCAGAGAGCATGGCACACTGGTGTGCCTGTGTGCCCGTGTGTATGTGTATGTATGTGTATGTATGTGTATGTGTGTGTGTGTGTGTGTGTGTGTGTGCACCTGCGTGTGTGTGTGTGTGTGTGTGTGTGTGTGTGTGTGTGCACATGTGTGTGTCCTTGTCTGTGTCCTTGTCTGTCCCTGTGTTTATCTGAGCGTGTGTGTGTGCGCGCTCTGTGTGTGTGTGTGTGTGTGTGTGTGTGTGTGTGTGTGGTGTGAATGTGTCGTGCGTGTGTGTGTGTGTGAATGTGTGTGTGTGTGTGTGTAAATGTGTGTGTCTGTATCTCTGCATGCATGTGCGTGCATGTGTGTGCGCATGTGTGTGTCCTTGTCTGTCCCTGTGTTTATCTGAGCGTGCGTGCGTGCGTGCGAGCGTGCGTGCGTGCGTGCGTTCGTATGCATGTGTGCATGTGTGCAAATGTGCTGTATAGATGTGAAAATATGTTTTGCCACATGTTAATAAGGAGCGAGGTCACTGGAAATGATTCATCCATTTATCGTGGTTTGTGGGCATCCTTGTTGTGAGGCTCAGCTGTTCTGATTGGATGAATAAAATGAGGCTCAGCTGTTCTGATTGGATTAATAAAATGAGTTAAGGGTGACTGATCCTGGGAGTTAGAGAGTCTCTGGGTTAGTGGCTGGGAGGGCCTTGTTCTCATGGTTTTCAATAAGAGATATAAATCCAGTGACATGTGATTTGCTGAAGTAGAATGATAACTGAATTATTCATGGCTAAGGGGAGAAACGGCCACTTTTCTGGGAAAGCTATAGTTTATGCGATATTGTTGATGAAATGCGCTTTTAAAAACAAGTTGTGATTGCTGAAATTAAATTCCATGAAACAGTTGGCCAAACTTCACTTTAAAATTGCATAGGTTTTTACTCACTTTTACAGCCCTAAGTATCCATTTGTAAAACTCTTCGCTGATTTTAATAGCTTGGAAAGCAAGGTAATTTGGAATCCTCTTGCAATTTCAGACGATACCACCCTCATTTGGCAGTGTATCCAGTGTCTCTCCTTTGTGGATTTTTTTTTTAATTGCATTTTGTAAACAGTGTTTTTGTTTACTCTTTGAAAATAATTAGAAAAAGAAAAAATGAGCTTTGATCATTTAATAGGTCTTTGCTCATATGTCTCAGCTTTAAGCTCATGGCTCTGGCTCAGGTTGTAGCTGCAATCTTTGTTCACTCATTTTTTATTTTAGTCTTGACGTGGAATGGAATTGTATACATTACTATTCTAAGCCTTGCTCTGGCTGTCTGAATGGTCCCAGCTTCCCAGTGCATTCTGGGGAATCGAGGCAGACAGAATCAGAGTGAGATGGCCTACATTCTTCTTATTCCAATGTACCTTAAGGGCCAGATCTATCAAAGCCTTTGTGCGTTTCCAAGACAGCGAGCTCTCCGGAGATCTGAGGGTGGGGTTAAGGAGACCACCTGCCAGCTAATTTAAACAACCCCCCCCCATCGGTCCAGTGATTGTCCTCCATCAGACGCAAGGCCAGTGAGGTTTTATGAACCCCATGAGGGTGAAGCTACTCTCAGCTGTCAGTTGTTGTCGTGCCTTAACCAATCAAAAATGCTTCTTCTGTCCTCTTTCCCCAGCGCTGTCATTGAGTCACTGATGATGTACGTTAGCGTTAGGTCCTACCTGTCCGGCCCAGTGAAGCCTTGCACCCCGTCAGCGCTCGAGCCCAGAGTCGGCCCGGGTCGTGCCCAGAACCAGTCCAGACTGCAGGGTGGATCACTCCTCTAGGAACTGTGGGATAGATATATCGGCTCCTGCTCAAGCTTCATACCCCAGTGTTCTCTGGGAGGGGTTTGAGAGCCAATAAGTAAAAGGATCGTGTGAAGCGTGAGATTTAAAACCTTTGCAACTGTTCGGCTGAGCGCACCTGAATATTATCCCGCACAGTTTTCTGATGTTAATAAACGCTCATAACCTCTAATCAAAGCAAACACCTTTTTCTTGTTGTGTATGTTTCCGTTGTGTGTGTGTGTGTGTGTGTGTGTGTGTGTGTGTGTGTGTGAGACTGTGCAGAGCAGTTCTGAACAGGAGAGACGGTTGATGAGAATGCCTTTTCCATTTGCTGAAATTAAATTAGTTAATGTCAGTGTGGTGGGTAATGGGCTTTTTAGTTTCGATTCACACGCTGGCGGATCGTTCTTCTCGGGCTGGTATCGCTCACCGCCATCTGAAGTGCAAAACGCTTTGAGGTCACGGCTGCTGCTGGCCCATATGCTGCATCAGCACTTTTTCAACAAATGGGATGTTTATGGCTGTCTTCACAGCAGATATTTTGTGTGTATGTATGTGAATGTCATTAATGTAATGTATGAGTGTGTGTGTGTGTGTGTGTGTGTGTGTTTGTGTGTGTGTGTGTGCGCGCACGTGTGCATATGTGCGTGTGCATGTGTGTGAGAGAGAAGTAGGCATGCATGCACCTTGTGTGTGTGTGTGTGTGTGTGTGTGTGTAGGGGTGTGTGTTCACATATATGCTTGGTAAGTAGTACAGAGTGCTGTAAATGTCAGTTGTGTGTATTAATTATCAGTGAGATAGTACTTTTATCTGTCTCTCTGTCTCTCTCTCTCTGTCTCTGTCTGTCGCGAGCGCTCTGTTCAGGGGTTAGTGAGCAGGGAAGGGCAGATCTTATCTCTTGTTTGGTGGAACTGTCTCTTGATGGAGATTATTGTCTGTTTGGTGTGGATGTGGTGCGTGGGTGGCGGAGGTGGGGGAGGGGAGAGCGAGCACTTCAACCTTCTATATCTCTCTCCCCCTCCCTCTCCCTCTCTCTTTCTCTCTGTCTCTCTCCATCTCATGTGAGTCTCTCACACTTCAGTCTGCAGTCTTTCCTCCTCCCCTTTTTCCTTCTCTCTCTCTCTCTCTCTCTCTCTCTCTCTCTCTCTCCTATGCTCTCGGTCTTTGGCTCATAGTGGTGGCGGCTGTAGAGCAGAGGGTACTCGGATGTGATTCAGGATAGCCGCAGGCTGCACGCTTCAGAGCGTTAGCTGAAGTGCATGGTGTCGGCATGGCAACCACACCTTCTTCCCAGCATTTAAAATTCTGACCTGTCAATTGCACCTGTGTGCAGCCACTTGCTCTCAAACTGCTGTGGTGGGGGGCATTTGGCTAGGGCCATAGCAACAGAGGGCATGTTAAGGGCCCCGGTTATGGGTTACCCCCATAACCGGGGAGGGGGGTGATAGAATGACCACAGACTTGCACAACTGAACATGCAGCTGGTGAGCACTCTCACTCTCTGTCTGTGGTGAACCTGCAGCTGGTGAGCACTCTCACTCTCTGTCTGTGGTGAACGTGCAGCTGGTGAGCACTCTCACTCTCTGTCTGTGGTGAACGTGCAGCTGGTGAGCACTCTCACTCTCTGTCTGTGGTGAACGTGCAGCTGGTGAGCACTCTCACTCTCACTCTCTGTCTGTGGTGAACGTGCAGCTGGTGAGCACTCTCACTCTCTGTGGTGAACCTGCAGCTGGTGAGCACTCTCACTCTCACTCTCTGTCTGTGGTGAACGTGCAGCTGGTGAGCACTCTCACTCTCACTCTCTGTGGTGAACCTGCAGCTGGTGAGCACTCTCACTCTCTGTGGTGAACGTGGGATCACCTCGGCTGCATGAGAGTTGCGTTGAAACCATGGAAACCATTCAGAATCAGCTTGTGTTCCCGAGCGTGTTTCCTCTTTTCTGAATTACGCCAGAAGTCCCACTGAATCTCCTGGCCCAAATCCTGCTAAATCTCCAGTCCATCTCCCCTGTGTGGCTTTGCCGCGTCACAGATGGATTTATGCAGAGATTAACTCCAGGCTACATTTTGTGTATGTGTGTGTGTGTGGGGCGGGGGGTGTCCAAAATGTTGTGGACAGCCTTGCATAGGTGTCCTAAGCTCTGAGGCAGAGACGCCGAGGCCTGAAGCATCTGCAGGTGTTACCTCCAGCCACGCCCTGCACATCCTGATTTCACTAATGAACCTCCATCCTCAGTCCAGCGTCTGACATAATAAGTGAAAATAGGTGGCGTAGTGTGGGGTTTAGGCAAATAACTGCTGTCTGCTGTTGCTGAACGGCACGGCTTTCAGAGGGAGTAGCTGCAGGGCCTGCAGTGCCTGATGGAGGAAGAATTGCAATAAATCCAACAACTTACTTGTACAGAGTTTGATAACCCTCCCCCAAGACCTCTGAAATGCTCTTTACTGAGCGTGTGCAGAGTTCAATCCTGCGAGACCTAGCCTTGCATCTCTGCTACTGTGGTGCAGTTCATGATGAGTTAAATCATGATAAACCATATGACTGGGGCGTAAGCAATGTTTTCTAACCAATTACATCATCTTGGTGAATGGGGTTGTGGTGGGGCTTAAGATGAAGGCAGTGATTTTTAGGCATAAAGCACTCCAGAGAGAAGTATGGTGTGAAATGTGTCACGCTAACGTGTCAGTCTGAGAATCTGAGCTGTGTCAAAGCTGCACCGCTAACGCGGTAGTCAGTGCTGTAGCCTGTGCTGTTACCAAGACAGTGAGGTGAGAGAGTCTTTACATCTCTCGGGATCTGATTGTTGGAGTTCCAGAATTATGCTGTACCCCCATCCCCTTCCCCAGGGGACCATGGGAGATGTAGGCAGGAGGGGAAGACAAAAGGGCCTGTTGGCCTTTGTGTTTACTCTCGTCTGGACTCTTCAGGAGATCCACATCCTGCCTAAACTGCCTGCTCTGATTATCTATTGCCAGGCTGAGCCGCTCTGTGTGTGTGTGTGTGTGTGTGTGTGTGTGTGTGTGTGTGGGAGGGGGCAGTGTGCGTGGGCGTTTGGGCGCGTGGGCGTATGTACAGCTATGACGTGTGTGAGAGAGGGAGAGAGAGAAAGAATGAGGGGGTTGGGTGGAACAATATTGATTCAGAATAAACTGTTACATTCAGATTTGATGCTGGAGAAGGAGAGTGAAGATGGAAAGAAGTGAGAATAACATCGTTTCAAAAGAGAGAGAGATTGTGAGAGATTGAGAGACTAGATAACTGCGAAATAGAGGAAGAGAGATTGAGATTGTAAACGTTGCACTTGTGAGACAGAGGGAGAGTGAAAGAGGGGAATGGTGAGAGGGAGAAGTGTTTATTCTCAGAGGAATGCAGTGGATTCTGCTCCATGTGTCAGGATTGTATGAGAGTCTGCTGGCAGGACCAGGATGTTGCACCATTCCAAATCAAAGGGGGGGTGTAGGGGTGGTTGGGGGGGCGAAGGGGGCGGAGTAGACTGCAAGGGAAACATTCACGCCACTCCATGCTTATTTTTGAGCAGATATTATATGTTTTAATGTTTATTTTGTTTTGTGAAATACTGGGCCCTGATGGGTGGGATTTAGAGTGCAATAATGTAGGAGTGCAAAAACACACACACATTCTGAGCTGATCTAGGGTCAGTTTTCACTTTTCCATATCATAGCCTTATCAATTACGAGCTAATATGCTAAACTGATCCTAGATCAGGGCCTGTATTTATAAAGTGTCTGATAGTTGTAGAGCTGTTGTAGTATCAGATTCCCCCTGTTCATATCCCTGCCTTTTCAGTTATGACCGAAAAGCGGAACTGATCTCAGGTCTGCATCTCACCCCTGAGACGTTTTATGAGTGTGGGACCACATGAAGAATTGTCTCCCAAGTTTTCCAAATTTGTTTCAGATTGGACATCAATGTGTGTCCTTGTGTAGTGTGTCTGTGTGTGAGTGAGTGAGTGTGTGAGTGAGTGAGTGAGTGAGTGAGTGAGTGAGTGAGTGAGTGAGTGAGTGAGTGAGTGAGTGAGTGAGTGAGTGAGTGAGTGTGTGTGTGTGTGTGTGTGTGTGTGTGTGTGTGTGTGTGTGTGTGTGTGTGTGTGAGCGTGAGCTAAATACCCAGCGAGGAGGGAACCGTTTTCCAAAATAATTTTAATTGAAAGTATCCCAGCTAGAGTCCTTACAAGCCACATGGGGTGGGTTTATGGGCACTGTAAGCTGCCCTCTAGAAAAGTGGTTTAAAAAGTATTGCCTCGTAAGGGCAATTAACAGAGATCTTACCTACATACATCATTAAAAATGAATCTGAACTTTGACCTGGTTCTCCCAGACCCATTTTTTTAAAATTTAACCTTTGACCTGTTTTTCCTTATAGCCTTGTCAAGTTCCTGTCTCTGGTAAGCGCTTTGCCAAATGTACTGTTCTGTCAGTTTTAACCTGATAAGAAGTAGACTACGTTATTAATATTGTGAAATCTTATATTATGCAGCAAGGTTTGTGACTTTGCAGTAGATTTAACAAGGTCCTTTGTATATGGTTTGAGAAAAGGTTGGTTTCTTAGATTACCCAGTGGTCTTGAATGTCCATGTTCCATTGGTAGCGTATAATAAAATTACAATACAAACAATTTTGGATGGTGCGTGTGCGTGTGCGTGTGCGTGTGCGTGTGCGTGTGCGTGTGAGTGTGAGTGTGCGTGTGAGTGTGCGTGTGCGTGTGAGTGTGCGTGTGAGTGAGTGTGAGCGTGTGTGTGCGCGCGTGTGTAAATTGCAGATTGCACATCTTTTGCTCAATAATGTGATTGATAAATCTCATTAATTCCCATATTGGGGAAAGTGAAACTGAAATCATTGATTTCAGCAAATATTTTGTGGCAGCTGAGTAAGAACAGCAAATAAAATGCTTAATTACAGTCACATTGTTTTACTGAACTTTTAAACATCACCAGATCAATGCAGGAATGTTTTCAGCTCAGTACGCTGGCAGGAAATGAGTGTTAAATGAATACAGTAGCATCACCTAGTAACAGTAACTAATCAACAGTGTTTGCATTCTACCAAATGCAGCAGCCGGATTGAACACAGTAGACAGCGTAATAAAATAATTGCTGCCTCTCACGATCGCCTGCAGAGCATGCGTGTGTGTGTGTGTGTGTGTGTGTGTGTATACAGTAATGGGACAGGGGACTCTGTCATTGTTTTCACTGTGTAATTTGTTGTGGTAAAAATCACCTCTCTGCGGTTTGGGCTGTAAGGATTTTAGGGCTGCCCCTGTCTAAGGATTTTCCTAGTCGAATTGTAGTCGTTAGTTCAAGCCATTAGTCAACTAGTCGTCACTCTTTATGATATTAATTTAATTACTTTAATATACATCTTTGGGGAATCAGAAAATGGTTCGAGTTCCAGGGCTGACAAGAATGCTAAAAGTAACACTGTTAACACTGTGCTACATTACAAAGAATTATATATAAATAAACAACGCAACTACATCAGGTTCACCAAAAAACTTTAGCTGCTCACTGAAGCAATGTTTATTAACTGCAACAAACACTGGGACTGGGCTTCTCTGAGTAGCCTGCATTGAAGCACATTTTTGGTGATAATCAGAATAAAAAAAAAGAATATCTGTCCGTGTTTTTTTTTTTTTTTTTTTTTTTTTTACAGATAAAAAAACACCCTGATCTATTCCACCTGCAGCCCACGCATGCACTACAAATTCTTGACCGCACCCGTAAAAGGCAATGTTAATATATTTCACCCATTTTGGATGATTTCCTGCCCTACATAGTCTGATAACTTTTTAAAGACAAGGTGCAACTCCCAAATGGAGTTTGAGGGTTTTTTCCTTTTCTGCGACTAACCGACCAATGAAAACTTGGTTGACTAAGACTCTTCTCATCCACTAACGGTTTGATTGGCTAATAAGGGCCAGCCCTAGATTTTAGTCATATGATCATGCAGCATTGCACAGCTGTTGGATGCACCAAAACTCTGAAGGCTGACCCTCCCAGTGTAGTATACTGTGGTGTGGTATGGTATGATATGGTGTGGTGTGGAGTATGGTGTGGTGTGTAGTATGGTGTGGTGTGGAGTATGGTAAGGGAATGTAGTGCTAATGTATTTGTTAGAGTTAGCCACTGAAACCTTACTTACAGGCAGTAGTGCAGTACAGGGGTTTTGAGTTATGCAAGGCAACCAGAAACAGCATTGCTGAATGTCCCCTCTATGGCTTATATGCAGTAAACCTTCTTTTTTTACCGCTGCAGGAATAATGGTTTGGGAACTGGGCATTTCAAGTTGCAAGTGGTAGGCAAGTGTAATGTCTAGACAGCCCATTTGCTGTTGTGCTTTTTAGCGAGGCACTTATCCTGAATCATTTCAGTAAATATCCAGATGAATAAACACATTGTGCCAGCGCCAGTGCTGCTTAAAAACTAACAAACTTGTGTTTGTGTTTTTGAGTTTCATACATAACTCGAAAAAGCTTGTGCACTGTCAATATTTCATGCAAAGTTTATTCAGAGCACAGAGTGACTAAAACTTGTCCAGTGAAATAAGAGAACAGTTTTGTCTTTCCCTGAAAAATAATTGTCTCTTCGAAGATGAAAGGAAATTTAGAACTCTGCCAGTTTGTAAAAAATGTGCCGTTATGAATAAGATATAAACCATGGTTAAAAGCATCTGCTGGATGTCTACATTTGAGGGTGGGGAGGTTTTGTGCGTTTGGTGCGCAGCACACTGTGCTAGGAGCCGATGGAGTATGGAGGAACTGGTGAAGAAAAGGTAGCATTTTCTCTGCCTGGCGAAGAGACGTTATTATCTGTAAACTTCATCACCAGGTAGAAGCATTGTCTGCGTTATGGCTTTCAGCAGATGCCCTCGTCCAGAGTCACTTACAAAGTGGGAGGACATAAATCTGATTAATATGAGCCATAGAGCCAGACCTGGTGACAGCATTCCCAGCTGTGAGTGAGTGAGTGAGTGAGTGAGTGAGTGAGTGAGTGTGTGAGTGTGTGAGTGTGTGAGTGTGTGAGTGAGTGTGTGTGTGTGTTAGGCCTGCAGACGTATGACAAAAATGCTCATTTTCACTTCATAAGCAACATCAGTAAATCGCTAGTGAAAGTTAAATATGAGAATGGGAGCTGAATCGCAGCCCTTGAGCAGAAGGGAAGCGCGTTCATAAACGCTCATTATCAGAGGTGTCTGAGAGCGCAGTGCTCAGCGCTGTGTGTGGGTTTGTCTTTTCCTCGGCGTGTTAAGTGTGGATGTTGAGTCACGCATGTTTGCACAGCAGGGCGCGGCCCTGAAGAGGTACAGGGCTGGGGAGGGTAAAGTTCGCTGCATTCCTGTCTCTGCGGGGGCGGCTTGGGCCTCCTGATTGGGGGGGGGGGCAGATGTCTTTTCCCTGTCCCGCCCTCCCCCTGATATTAATGTAAACAGTACGGCATGACGTAACGCCTCTCGTCCTGGCTCCTCCTGCTGCTCGCGGTAAACCAGCGAGGGCCGTGAGCGCCTCACAGGCTTTTTATGGCTGCATGCTTTTTTCGTTTTCAAGCTTGTCCGTGAATGATACGTCCTCTCTCTCTCTCTCTCTCTCTCTCTCTCTCTCTCTCTCTCTCTCTCTCTCTCTCTCTCTCTCTCTCTCTCTCTCTCTCTCTCTCTCTCTCTCTCTCGCTCTCTATCTCTCTCTCTCTCTCTCTCTCTTTCTCTATCTCTGTGCCCCGGAACATGGCACCTTCTCCCTCATTCCCATTCGCCTTGGGTTTCTCCTCGCTGCGGCGACGGGCTGAAAAAAGCCCCCACCCGGAAACGCAGAGGTTGCGACCCCCGTGTAGAAGGGCAGAGGGAGGCTGAAACATAAATACACTGACATGCTGATACTGAGACCTGTGCAACCCTCTGTTTTTTTTTTTTTTTTTTTTTAAAAGCCGGATATCAATCCTGTCCTTATCTCACGCTGTCATTCTATATGTCATATTTTTGGGCTTTCCCCTCTAGGGGGAGGAGGGGGTGTGGCAGAAGATGATGGTCCTGTGATTTGATGAGCGGCTGCTTAGAATTTGAGGTTACTATGGGTCATCTTGAAAGAGGACACTTGGATTCTTTGTGATGTTGTGATTTTATCATCCTTCTCTCTCTCTGTCTCTCTCTCTCTTTCCCTCTCTCCCCCTCTCTCTCTCTCACTGTCCCCCCTCTCTCTCTCTCTCTCTCTCTCTCTCTCTCTCTCTCACTCCCCCCCTCTCTCTCTCTCTCTCTCTCTCTCTCTTTCCCTCTCTCCAAGTTTACAACCGGTACCTCATCCGGTCCGTTGAGTGGTCTGCTCTGCCAAGACTCTGTCCAACAGATGATGGAGAGCAAGAGAGAGGGAGGAAAAGATGGAGGGAGGGAGAGGGGAAAGACAGGAAACATTGTGAGACATTAGCATTTGGTCTCAGAGCTTATTGCGTGTGGAAACAGACAAATGACAGGCATTTTTATTTTACATTACCCTGCTAATTACCCTGGCTAACCAGCTAACTTAACCAGTTAGCCACGTGTACATGTACCAATGCCTATTCACTAGTTCGTAAAACCCGTGTGCCTTAAGCCTCCCATACAAGCACAAAAATACAGTTTTCCACTGTCGTACATGAGCTCATTATTAAACGCATCTAAACCATCAGATTACGCAAATTATCGGACTGATTAAATAATTAGGAGCAGCAGCCGGTGTGAAGCGGGGAAAACCGATACAGCTCTGTGCCCATCCTCGCTCCCTGAGCTGCCAGCGTCTCATTGGCCGTTCAGCAGTCTGAAGAGGCCGGGGGCGGGGGGGTGGGGGGGGGGGTGAGGATCTGTAGAAAAACCCAATGTAATCAAGAGAAAATACACCCTGAAGTAAATCACAGTGGTTTTCTTGCAGTCAGCGGGGCCTGGGCTTTGACCTGCTCCCCTGCGCATTAGAGCAATGTAAGTGCATTGAGTCCTTAGGCTGTACACACAGCTTGAACACACACACACACACACACATACCTGGAGGGTACATGTGTGCATATGTGTGTGTGTGTGTACACAAAGACTGGCATACAAAATTATATGTTTTCATAAGTACTGGGTGAATACAGGAATCCCCAAAACTACCCTCCACCAAACACACACACACACAGTTTATGTTTTTGGGGCAGAATAAAGGGTCTACATTCTGAGAGCAAGAGTGAGCGTGCTCAGCAGATCGTAAATGAAATGGAGTGGATACGCCTGCCTGAAGTCTAAATGAAATGGAGTAGATACGCCTGCCCAAGCCACATTCCTGACTAAGCCCAAAATTGCTCTGTTCAAGAGCCACAATGAATATGGCCACATTTCTCTGAGGCAATAAATGTGTGTGTGTATTTGTGTATTTGTGTGTGTGTGTTGACCCTCACCTAAGTTGGAAAGTGAGCTGTGGGCAGCTCATTCCTCATTCACCGTGACAACCTGGTGAGACGAAACAGGCAGGAAATGCGGGCACTCTGCTCGGCCAATCAGCCGTAAGGAGGGACGGAGTCAGCAGGCCAGATTGAGATAACTGGTCTGGGAATTTGGCCAAGACACCAGGTCCCATACCACAGGATGCTCAGTGACAGCTCTCAGTAAGGACCTCGGCTCGTCTCTCCGCCGGCTTCTGCGTGTCGGCTCAGTGCAGTCTTGAGCCTGTTAGGGGCCTGTGCAGAGGGAAAGCAGAACCCAAAGCTTTCAGGCCAAAGCCAAGAACCCAGAACTATGAACCTAGAACCAAGAATCTAGAACCAACTGGTTAAAACTGGAAGCTCAAAGAGCAGGACCCAGAACCCGCAAACCAGAACTAAAAACCCAGAACCCGAAGAGTGTTAAATTCGGGTGCACGGCGGACGTTTGTTTAGTGAGAAGTGCATCAGGTGGGTGAGGATGAGCGCAGGTCGGGCCTGGCGTACCCCGCTGGATCATGGGTAATGGCGGTTTAATAGGATCATCAGCCGCTGATGGAGCTGGGAATGAGGTCCCCCTCCTGGCCCCTTCGACCCCCAGGGGGCCTCCTGGACTCTTAAGTCTCTCGTTTGTCGTGTCTGAGTTCATTACACAGGAAGTACCCCCAATGGCCGCTAATTAGTCCCGCCGAGACACAGTCTCTCTCTCACTTTCTCTCTTTCTCTTTCTCTCTCTCTCTCTCTCTCCCTCTCCCTCTCTTTCACTCTTTTTTAATCTTTCTCTCCCTGTCTCTCTCCCTCATCCCATTTGTCCTTTCTCTCTGTCCCTCTCTGTCATCCTCCTCTTCTTCATGTCTCTCTTTCTCTGCAGTTCATCATTTAACTCTCCTCTCGCTCACTTTCACTCTCCCTCTTGTTCTCCTTCACACTCACTTTCCCCTTCTGTCTCTATTTCTCTGTCCCACTGTGTGACTTTCTCTCTCACTGTCTCTAAAAATGGACCCCCTCCCCCCCCCCCGCCCCAATCCTCCGGTCACTCGGAAACGCAGGCCACAGCTGTGAGTTCCTCCTACGCTGAAAGCCGTCAGATCGATCGGATCAATATGACCAGATCAGGCCAGACAAGACAAGATTACATCAGCCTCTCTGCCTGTCACAAGCAAGAGAACAACCGGCCGTGTTATCAAAGAAGTCGTTTCGGACCTTTTTCGAGGCTGTGCTTCGCGCAGCAGTGATACGGTGATGTAGTTGAGACGTTGGTCGTCCCTCCAGGGTGGTTAACAGAAGTGTGACTTTGTTGACACATGTCTCCTCTCTCTGACTTATGTTTGAATCTTTTTATTCACATTAGACACACCTTCACAGTATTGTTGCCTTTGGTTACATACTGAAAAGTTTGTGGATTTAGTGCTCTGAACTAAACTACCTTCATTAGACTCATTACACATTACAGAGCAGTGCAAGTCTCTCTAGTGAGGCTGTATCCAGACAGTTTGATACAACTGTTTTATCACAGAATATGCCAGAGAGCCAGAAAATGCAGTCGCCTTCGTTTTGTAAGCAGAACGTCGGTCTGTGTTTGAAATAGGCCATATGTTGAACGATGAGAGGTTGCAGGTGGTTAAGCTTGAGAGAATACTTGAAAATCCACCACAGTTGTGTTGAGCATATAGGTTTAATTGTATCTATTTAGAGTATAGCATTGTTTTGAAAAGCTGTGTGTGTGTGTGTGTGTGTTTGGACATCACTGTCATGTTAACGGAAAAAAAAACTATGGTCCTTTCAAATTAATTTCTCCATTTTTTTTGTTAGTTTAGTCAGCTGTTTGGGTCCATGGGGGGGTAGGAGCTCAGTCCAGATAAGCCCGTGGTGTTGTCAGGCTTTAAAACTCAAAGCATATCGGGCACTGCGGCCTTCTGTCGCTCTTTCCTGCCCCTCTTTCCCGCCCCTCTTTCCCGGGCCATCTCTCAGGCCCCCTGGATGCCCCTTTTCAGCTGCCGCAGCTTTTCCTCCTCCTCATTTCCTGTGTGATTAACTCGTTAATGCTCACAAATCCCCCCCCCCCCCCACGCGCACGCACACACACACACATGCACACACTCTCACGGGCTGTTTTTAAAGCAGGGACGGAAGTACCAACATAACCTCACATCCCAGAAGAGCTGCCAGCCGCGGAGGTTCCGGAACAGTGATGAACATTCCAGGCGGCTACGTTCCATTCAGAGGACCGGGGTGTGTGAGGTTGGGGGGGGGGGGGGGTGAGTGGTTTGTGTTCTCTCCGGCGGACATAGCGGCTCCTTTCACCGCTCACGGTTTTCGCGGCGGTGTCGCGTTACTCATCCGTTCTGGGTAAAAGCGCAGGCCCTTATCCAGCAGAGAGGGAGATTAGGAAAACTCGGATTTGCTGTGAATCCCCCTCTCTCACTGTGTCATCTCCCGGGTGCGTCTGTGCACGCCATTTGTAGACGGTGGCAAATCCGGCACACCGGAGAATTACTGTGCGTGTGTGCGTGTGCGTGTGTGTGTGTGTGTGTGTGTGTGTGTGTGTGTGTGTGTGTGTGTGTGTCTGTGTGTGTGTGTGTGTGTGTGTGTCTGTCTGTGTCTGTCTGTGTCTGTGTGTGTGTGTGTGTGTGTGTGTGTGTGTGTCTGTGTCTGTGTCTGTGTCTGTGTGTGTGTGTGTGTGTGTGTGTGTGTGTGTGTGTGTGTGTGTGTGTGTGTGTGTGTGTGTGTGTGTGTGTGTGTGTGTGTGTGTGTGTCTGTGTCTGTGTGTGTGTCTGTGTCTGTGTGTCTCTGTGTCTCTGTGTGTGTGTGTGTGTGTGTGTGTGTGTGTGTGTGTGTGTGTGTCCTTTGGACCTAGGGATGGAAATGGTAGACAAGTGCACTGGTGTCATGACATGGTAGGTGTTATTGTCTTTCGTCTTTTCATTTTTGTAGTGATTTTAATTATTATAAACATTATGAATTACGTATTACATTGAAGCATTTAGCAGACACGATTATCCATCTGAAACTCGCCATTGATATAGTTGGGCATAAACTGTAGAATCTGATGTGCGGTACCTTGCTGAAGGGTACGAAACAAATCTGCAACCTCCTCCGTTTCAGGCCCGACTCCTTTACTATTACACTGCACCGCTGCCCACTTATGACATTCAATGTTAATGAATTACACCATTACATCATTATGTCATACGCTGTTCCTGTAGAGCTGTTTGCATAGCTGTCACGGGGAGGGGAATGCACCCGTCTGAAATGCCGCTTTGGTCTCAAATGTCAAAGGGAAATTCTGCAGGAAAGTCAACATTATCCAGCAGCTGTGTCATTTGTAATTGGCTTGTTTGTGGAGTTTTTTTTTTTTTGTGGAGTTTTTTTTAATATATATATATATATAAATTTTTGTTTGGGCTGTGATTGGTTGGGTAACGTGTCGGTGATAAAGCCCGCCCACCCGCCTGCTGTGAACGCAGGCTGAACCTCAGGAATCGTTTGGGAAACGTGATCTCCCCTCCCCTGCTTCCGTGCGTATTTTTAGCGCTGGTTCAGACTCGCGGTGAAAGGCGTTAAATGATGCGATCATTATGTGTCTGGCGTGTGTCGGGTAAAAAGTCTCTTTTTTTCAGTCCTTTTTTTTTAAAATGGGGGGAAAAGAAAAACCGAGAACAGGCTGTACCATAAATGCCCATGAGGTGTCCTGAGGCGTTGCTGCGGAAACCGCGCCGCATCTCTGCGCTGGCCGCGGACTAGGCGTGGCCCCGCGCGTGTGCCATGGGATAAGGCTGGATCTGACACATGAGTGTGCGGCAGCGTCGGAATGCCCGTGACGCCGTGAGAGCCGCTTGGCGGCCCGGCCATTTCCGAAATGGAACCCACGAAGTCAATCCCTCACCCCCACACAAACGCCCCCCCCCCACCCCAATTGCTAAATTCCCAGCTGGCTGGGGATGGCTGTTGAAGTCCACTCGCTCTCAGCGTTTGTGCCGAGCGACCCGGCATGGGATTGCTTCTGACATTAAAGGGAATTTCTGTGCCATTGATGTCTGCTCTATAGAGCGGACGAGAGGGAGGGAGACAGGCTGGAGAGAGAGATAGGGATGGAAAAAAAAAAAATGACAGATCAGATTGATGGCTGTAAACTTTGGGAACACAAAGCACACTTATATAGGATTTCTTTTTTTTGTGTGTAACGTAGTGTAGTGTAACGAAAGGTACATATAAGGTCGTATTTTTTATTTTTTTTTTTGCGACCTTTGACCCCAGAGCCATTGCTTTTGAGAAGGTGTTTGGCATGCGAAGGTGTGGGTGGGCGCGTTTGTTTTGTTTGTGTTCTTCTGACGCTTTAAGCAGCACCTCAGCGCGACCAACTGCACGCACTCCAAATAAATGCAAATGCAGAGACTCTGATTGTCTGAATAAAATGGAGCAGAATGAGCCGAGGGTCTCTGCAGAGCTTCAAACAGACAGTTTTTATTTGTTTTTTGTTTTTTTTTCAAAAGGAATGTAGTGAAATTTTAACTGATATCAAAGCACAAGGCCAAAGAAGGGAGAAATCTGAGAAGAACACTTCTCAGGCAGGAAGTGAAGTCTAAATACCCATGATGCACTGAGCTGTGTCTTGAAGAGTTCTGTGTGGTTATAATCAGTTTAGCCCCCGCATAGAGACACCCCTGATAGCCATCGATTTAGTCTGCTAGGTTTGAACCCCACATCCTCTCTCACCTACCTGGTCTCTCCTATCTTCGGATTGTTCTGCTTTTCGGTTGTCTCATTCTTTCCGCATTTGTATCGATTAAGGCAACCAAGACCAAGGCTTTAGTGAAGTTTATTTTTCCCCCCACCCTCAGAACATGTAATCCACTGTGCAAGAACAGCTAAATAAACACTCTGTTTCAACTAATCTAAGGTGTAACTATCCTGTGTTATCCTAAAGCTGCCTGGCTACTCAGCCATGTTATCCTCTAGATCAGGGGTGGGCAACCCTGGTCCTTGAGTGCCAGAGACATTTCTGGTTTTCGCTCCAGCCAAACCCCTGACAGTGTAATCAGACAGGGGTTAATTAACAGACAGAGTTAATTATCAGGCTTTAATGACTGCAGTTGACCATGTGCTGGAGCTGGAAGAGGAGCTTCACCATTCAGGATTAGGCACTTCATAATTACTCAAACTGTACTCGAGAACTCGGGCAGAACGAAATCCCGAAACGGCTCTGGCACCAGGGACCAGGGTTGCCCACCTCTGCTCTTGATGGTGTTCCCTGGCACATTGTGTTGCGTTCCTTACTGTATGTGGGAAGATGCACTTGCACAGTCAAAATGATAATCTAGATAATATACGAAACCATACGTGTTTGACGGGTGTGGTGGTTTTATAAAATAGCAAGCAGAATCAAGGTCTTGATTGAAGACCGCAGATTAGTTTATGAGGGTAATCTGGTGTTTGAGTGCTGGGCTACAACTAAAGCCATCATCAGCACCAAGTTTTTTCGGCCCTGCTCGGCTAACATTGAAGACCTTTTGTTCCCAGGTTGTCCCATTTGCCTGTGTGGTAGGTCCCCAAGTTGGACCCATATCCATGAAAATTACATAACAACATTGTACTGGAGCCATAACTTGTGGAGATTGGGCCATTGTCCCACTTAATAAGACTGTATTTCTCCTACCCATTAGTGAGAGCTGACAGCATCTTTTATTTTTTTTTTTCTCTTAAAAGCACAGCACTAATTGCTAGCTGGATCTTTTTTATGTTAATTCAGATTGAAAATAATTTTAAAAAAGAAACGCACTTCTGAATTTGCATCAGCAGCTGGAGGCCCCATATCCTGTCAGACCTGTGTTTGTGGTTTTATTCTTTTGTGATTTTATTTCGTTTAAGCTACTTTTTAATATAAATTTTTATGTTAGGAACACATGGAATCAGGCTGCTTTGTGAAAGCCTGTTCCAAACTGATGCAGTCCTATCTCCCGTTGGCTTTTAGACCGTTCTGATTGATGAAAGATGTTTTCCTTTTTTCCCTTGTGAAAAAGAAAATTGCGTACTCGTTTAGAACCTGTGATCCTGACATACACACAAACACACACACAGAGTTTGCATAAACGCATGCACGCACGCACACACACATACACATGGAGCTTGCATACACGCACACGCACACACACACACACACACACACACACACACACACACACACACACAAAGCTTGCATACATGTGCACACACACACATATATGCACAGACACACACGTGCACGCACACTCACACAAAGCTTGCATACATGCACACACACACACATATATGCACAGACACACGTGCACGCACACTCACACACAGACACACATACACACCCTAAGCTCACTGACACACACGCACACACACACACTCACACACACAAACCATACATACACACACACGCATACACACAAACACACAAAGCTTGCATGCACACACACACACACACACACACACACACACACACACACAAAACTTGCATATACACACACACACACACACACACACACACACATACACACACCACTGCAGAACATAACCATATTCCCTCATCCTAGCATCTTCTTCCCGCTGTTGTTCACCTGACGACCGTCAGGCTCCAGCAGTGATTGCGTGATTGCGTCTTTTCTCTCTCCCTCTGTGCTTCTCTTATCTCTCCTGTAAATATGGATATGTAAGTATGTCTGTGGGAAGTATTTATGTTTAATAAAGAAACATTAGAAGTCACTCTTACGAATGGCATCTCTCTCTCAGTTTTGTTTCTCTCTCTCTCCCTCTCTCATCCTATCTTTCTGTCCCTGCACACCTTCACCTGTCACTTCCAATATAATGAGTGTGGAAGGATGAATGACCAGGCAGGGCCACTGTGGTGATAATGACTGCCAGCGGAGCAAAGCACAGCAAAGCGTGGTTTTAATCAGCGGTGAGGGACAGTGTAAGGACGACCATAGCACAGCAAAGCGTGGTTTTAATCAGCGGTGAGGGACAGTGTAAGGACGACCATAGCACAGCAAAGCGTGGTTTTAATCAGTGGTGAGGGACAGTGTCAGGCCTACCACAACACAGCAAAGCGTAGTTTTAATCAGCGGTGAGGGACAGTGTCAGGCCTACCACAACACAGCAAAGTGTGGTTTTAATCAGCGGTGAGGGACAGTGTCAGGCCTACCACAACACGGCAAAGCGTGGTTTTAATCAGCGGTGAGGGACAGTGTCAGGCCTACCATGACACGGCAAAGCGTAGTTTTAATCAGCGGTGAGGGACGGTGTCAGGCCTACCATGACACGGCAAAGCGTAGTTTTAATCAGCGGTTAGGGCCAGTGTCAGGCCTACCACAACACAGCAAAAGTGCGGTTTTAATCACCGATTAGGGCCAGTGTCAGGCCCACCGCAGCACAGCAAGAAGTTGTTTTAGTCATTGGTGAGGGGTGGCTGCGTGTCTCTCACAGTGCTGTCGTTCGTCCCCGGGTAGGAAATGAAAAAAAACCACCGAAGCTTGAACACCCGCTCCTCCTCCTCCTCCTCCTCCTCCCTTCCATATCTCCTGTCCTCCGCACCAGCCGAGCTATTCATCACCCTCTCTTTTATTAGAAGAGATGATGAATGGACGATCAGACGAATCAGGGCTCCACTCTCCGTGGCTTGTCGCTAACGCCCTTAATCAGCGGAGTTCTGCTGGAACACCCGTACTCTGTAAAGCTGAGACCTGCGCACGGTGCTTGGGGCAGCGGTTTTCTAATTTCATTGTATTTGACAAGTGTTAGCGACATGGGTTTTTTTTTTTTTTTTTTTTTTTAATGAATTGTCTGCCTCAGAGCCAGGAGAAAAATGACAGCGAACAACTTATGATGGAAGACTCCTAATCATGTATCAGACTCAAAAATGAAGATAAAGGGGTGTTTTTATGGCTTATATGTCTGAAGTTGCTCTGTTTAAATGAAGTCGAAAGAATGTACAGTCGACTCACTTCATCCATGGGTTTGGCGTCCGCGGTTCGAAAACATAAAAAAAAAAAAAAATCCAGAATATTGTCGAAAAAGAACATTTGAAATCCCTGCGTGCAGCGTATGATAGAGTTCTTTAGTCAGTATGATTTACGTGGGTTTTCGCAGTTCTTAGTGGTACATATAGGTGGGGTTTCCAGTTATGAACGCGTATAGGGTAAAATTACGTGATTTTATTTAAGTGTCCTGAGCATTCTGTGGGGGTCCTGGAAGCATATACCGACGGTGGGCCGATTGTATATTTCAAAGTTTGCGTAGCTGGATGGGTGAAGGCCCCCTGTGTTTTATTTCTGTTTGTCCTTCTCTTCTCTGCTGTCTCTCTTTGGAGCTGTTTTCGCAGAAACCGTGTGCTGTTTGTGAAAAACGGCACACGGTGACGGTCACTGCTCGGTGCTCCTTTAATTGGCAGCGGCACTCTGTGTGTGAAAACATTACTCATTACAGAGAGCAGTCTGGGGTGTGTGTGTGTGTGTGTGTGTAAGCGTTACTCATTACAGAGAGCAGTCTGGAGTAAATTCTCCTCCACCGAGAGCAGAGCTGGACGGGGCTTTGTCACTCTCATGGTCCACTGTGATTCATGCTGACCATCCTGCCAAGCTAGTGCACCTCTTATGCAACTGTTACGCCGCTTCCCATGTGTGTGTGTGTGTGTGTGTCCACACATGGCCCTTTGTATTTGCCTATCTGTGTGTGTGTGTGTATATATATATATATATATATATATATATGTGTGTGTGGTGTTAGTGGGTGGTGTATGTGGGTGTGTGCCTATCTGTGTGTGTATGTGATTTCGTGCTTGCGTGTGTATATGCATATCTGTGTGTGTGTATATATCTGTGTGTGTGTGTGTGTGTGTGTGTGTGTGTGTGTGTGTGTGTGTGTGTGTGTGTGTGTGTGTGTGTGTGTGTGTGTGTGTGTGTGTGTGTGTGTGTGTGTGTGTGTGTGTGTATGTGTGTGTGTGTGTGTGTGTGTCTGTGTGTGTGTTTGTACATATCTGTGTGTGTGTGTTCGTGCTCATGCGTTTGCACATGGCCATCTGTGTGGGCATAATTGTGGGCGCTTGCGTGAGTGTGTGTGTGTATATGTGCGCGTGAGTGTGTGTCTGTCCTGTCTTTTGCTGCCCTGGTAGGCTGCCGCAGGGTGTTTTTGCTTCATGTGCATCTGGTAGAGTGCGGTTCTATTAAGGGAAAACGCAGTTGTTGATTGATGCAGTTTATTTCCGTTTGTGCTTGCGTGTGTGAGTGACTGCTTTCGCCTTCACAGCTACCGGTCACTCAACAGTCACTCAGCGGTCACTGCCTCCGAAAGGAGCAGACAGAGTCTGTCCCCTGCTGGACCTAGGGGCCCGAAGACGGACCGTGCTGGTCTGAGTGCATCTAGCCTTACATGTTACATTACATGCCTTCTCCTTACATTACAGGCTTCTACCTCCCCTTAGAGTCAGACAAAAGCAGTGCAGTTCACAAGGATGGACCAAAATGTGTTGTAGGGTGTCACCAGTATGGTTTTTTTTTTTTTTTTTAGACCAATCGCAATGCAAATTCAAACTGGCAGTTCATGTGTGAGTTGTGCAGAGATGAGGTTTGTGTCTGCTGGCTCACCCTTCCAGGGCAGGCCACTCTGTGTTTCATATGGCATTTCTCCAGTGTGGGGGCCTCTGCCACGCTCACTGCTGCAGCCCGTCAGTAAGGCCAGAGAGCGTGTCGAGAGCTCTCAGGATCTGACCGTCTGGGCTCTGAGACTACACCACACCGAACTGACCGCCCCCATCTGACCACACCAGGCGGGCCATGTGTAACCATGCCATTCCATTGTGGGCGGGGTTGAAACTCGTCACATGATGCTCGTGAGGAAGAAATGTAATTACTGTTCTTATGCTACCCAGCTTCATCACATGCTGTAAAGAAGTGATAAAATAGAGTACTCCTGATTTCACACTCCTGATTTCTCTCTCTCTCTCTCTCATTGTCCTCCCCTCCTCCTTCATCATCGCTGTTATGGCAGCCCCAACCTCAAACACGCGGCTCTCCTCCGGTTACCATGGTTACGGCGCTAACCTTTGAATTGGGTACTGGCTGCTGCCGCACAGACCGACGAAAGAAAGAGAGAGAGAGGGAGAGAGAGAGGAAAGGGAGGAGAAAATAAAGAAATAAATACATGAAACACCCCCCCCGTGCCATTCACTTAAATCGCAGTCATTTTTGAATGGAGACTCTCCCATTCATTCAGCCATGATCATGCCAGCACTTCCGATCCTCGCAGACAGACGGGAACATCAAACGCGGTCGCTCCCGCATGATAGGAGCAAAGAGAGGGGGAGTCAGGAGCCCACCATTAGTAATGATGTCATTAATTCCTCTACCTGGCATCCTTCATTTTATTTAATCAATCATGGAAAAACAACAAAGAAAAAAAATAACATACTGATGGGGGGATGTTGTGTGTGCGTGTGTGTGCGCGTGCGCGCGTGTGTGTGCGTGTGTGTGTGTGCGCGTGTGTGTGCGTGTGTCTGTGCGTGCATGCACGCTTGCATCCGTATGTGTGTGTATGCGTGCGTTTGTGTGTTTGTGTGTGTGTTTGTGTGTGTGCTTGTGTGTGTGCTTGTGTGTGTGTGTGTGTGTGTGTGTGTGTGTGTTTGTGCGCGCGCGTGTGTGCGTGCAATCGGACGGCTTTGTGACGGGTCAGTTGGTCCCTGGTGTTTGTCCTATTGCAGAGAGGAAGACCGGTTATACCAGAGCGATAAACCCACCTGTTTTTGGGATTCAACCAATCTCGCCCAGCTATCAACTGCACCACCTGATTTCACCGATCACCTCCCAAAGTGAGGACGAACACTATTTGATGAAACCAGTTGGAACTGGGCTTGGTTGGAGCAAACTTTCCGGCCCTCAGGTTTGGGAGTTGAATGTAACGCACACTCACTCTAGTCAGGCTTAACACTGCAAGCTCTACTGAGCAGTAGTTCCAACATGCATACAGCTGAATGGACTTACTATATTTCCCATAATGCACTTCTTTCCATCCATTTTCATCAGGCAGTGAGTGGGCAGCACTGGAAAAACTGCGGTGACAAACTCCACAGGCCCTGGATACGCTCGTTTTCACTGTGACCAATTACTGCTGCTTTAAATGGTGCGATCACTCATCCTGCCATACACATGCAGCTCTGTCTCACACCACAGAATACAAGAAACGGCCGCTATTTAGGCAACACGAATAACTCATTTCACTTCACTTGCATTATTAGACTAATGTAGCTAATTCAGCAAATAATGGAGGCAGTGATCTAATCAAGAGCAGAGGCCGTAGTGAAAACCGGCAAACATAAAGTCCTCTGTGGAACTGAGTTTGACAAGAACAGTGTAAAAACTATGCCCTGCCAGTACTGGTCTCCCTGTCCCCCTCCTCTCTCCTTTCTCCTCTCTTTTTCTCCTCTTTCTCTGCATTATTGATCAGCGCTCTCACTTTTTCCTCCCTCTAATGAGCGCTGTCGTTTCCAGATGTCAGGGGATGTGTCCCCTTTAGCCCCCCTGTGACTGAAATGTGAAACGCGTGTGTGTGTGCGCGTGTGTGTGCGCGTGTGTATGTGTGTGTTCCTGTGTGTGTGTTCCTGTGTGTGTGTTCGCGTGTGTGTTCGCGTGTGTGTTCGCGCGTGTGTGTGTGTGTGTGTGTGTTCGTGAGAAAGCTCTCAGATTAACCATGACCTTTGACCCCACCATGCATGTGGTGAATATGGAGGGGCTGACACAAATATCAGATTACAGATACTTAGCTGCTGCTTTCCTTCCGGTCCCCATTTGTCTTCTCCAGAAGGTTCCAGTTTGTAATAGGAGGTCCCCTTGCTTCAGTACACCTGTGAATATGGACTTGAAATAGTACTGGATTTGTCCTGTACTGCACCCTTACTGAAGTTGCACTGTACAAACCTATTAATTTATTTTCACAAGACGCATCAAATCTGGCAGTTACGGCATCAATAGAGGGCAGAGAGTTCTTGCCGTTTTATTCACGTAAAGCCTAATATCTGCTAAACCTGGTATCCACGCTAATGATTCACCATAAGGAGACGAATTAATCGCCAGGGTCGGGACTGGAACCCTGGATAACGTGAGCGTTCACGTGTGTTAATGCAGTGCGGGAATGCACAGCAAAGACAGCTGCCGTTTCATTCACGTCCTTAAAACCCCTGCGTTTCCATTCACCCTGGTGTCTCTCCTGCCAAGAGGTAGATGATGCAGAGCTCTCTCACACTGCTGAGAGAGGGGGAGGCCATTGATTCATTTCTACTCCCTCTGAAAAATACATGCAGATCTCACAGAACATTGTAGTACTTCATTACCCCTGAAGGGAATTTTTCTTGCCAGCGATAGAAGTACATCACAAAACATCACAAGTGACCAAGGTGTGCAGACAGACAGACAAACAGACCGACAGACAGATGTGTGATAGACAAGTGAATACCACAATAGATAGGTTTGGAAGTAGACAGACAGCTGTGTATGAGATGAGAAAGTAGGCATAGAGATGTATAGCTGACAGTCTGGTGTGTCCATAAGTCTACAGGTGTATTAGCAGACAGACCGGTGTGTAAGAAGACAGACTGGTGTTCCAGCTGACAGATGGGAGTGTTAAAAGACAGACAGGTGTGTAAGTAGACAACAGGTATGTAGCAGACAGACAGGTGTATGTCAGTCAGGTGTGTCGGTACACATACTGGTGCATATCAGACAGACAGACAGTTTGTGCTGTATCGCATAGACAGGTGTATTGTCAGTCAGGTGTGTCATTACACAGACAGGTGTATATCAGTCAGGTGTGCCATTACACAGACAGGTGTATATCAGACAGGTGTGCCATTACACAGACAGGTGTATATCAGACAGGTGTGTCATTACACAGACAGGTGTATATCAGTCAGATGCGTCATTACACAGACAGGTGTATATCAGTCAGGTGTGCCATTACACAGACAGGTGTATATCAGTCAGGTGTGCCATTACACAGACAGGTGTGTATCAGTCAGGTGTGCCATTACACAGACAGGTGTATATCAGACAGGTGTGCCATTACACAGACAGGTGTATATCAGACAGGCAGTTTGTGCTGTACCTGGCTGGGAGGCGGGCAGGAGCATGAGGATGGGGCAGCTCTGAGCCTGTGGGGGAGTCATGGCCTTTGTCAGGGCGGCAGTTTGGACCGCAGTGAGCAGTATTGCAGTATCCTCATATCCAGTGCTCTACAGCGGCGGCAGCATGCGGCCCGCATGCTCCCGGGATCGGGTTTCACAGCATGTCACGGGTGACGTAAGGAAAGGGAAGAGGATACGAGCGCACAGAGTTGCACAGAGACGCTGCTGAGGGATCCGTCATGACCTCATCGCTGAGAACCCCCCCCCCCACCCACCCACCCACCAACCCCATTATCGACCCATCTCACCCATCCCCCCCCCTCCCCGAGCCACCCCTGTCCTCTCTCACAAGGACAGTACAGTCCTCCCCCCATCTGTCTCTCACACACCACTGCACCGCAGTGCAGAAAGTGTAAAGGTTAGGGAGGTGGGCTTGTCACTCCCAAAGTCACAGGTTTGAGTAGAGAGCAGCTGTGGGGTGTAAGTACTAGAGGTTGCAGGCTCAATTCCCAGGTGGGGGCACTGCCTCTAGGCTGTGCCCTTAATCCAGGGTGTTTAACCTGGAGTGCCTCAGTGAAATATCCCACTGTGTAAACGGACCATGTTTAGATACATTAGCTGTGCAAGTCGCTCAGGGTAGGGGCTTGAGGCAATATTTTTAATCACTTCACTTTTCTTTACAAAGTGTTCATCGCATGGTGTTTTGAGTGAATTACCTGTCTCAGAAACCAGGAGAAATCGACAGCGCACAACTCCCGATGCAAATAATACTGATTAAAGGTGAACCACCTGGAGCGTGTCTGCCTAGTGATCGTCTGCTTATGCTGAAACTGTAAAATGTAAATAATATTAGATGTAGTGTTTCTAAGTCTGTGAAACTTGGTGGATGGAGAGCTCAGGACTCCAGACTGCTGAGGGCTGTGAGTGAGGTTCATTTGCATTTGCATTCCCAAAGCGTGTTCATATGCGACAAACAGAAATGCATAAAACAGCAGCACAAGCAATAACATGCATAAAAAGGGAAGAATATCGTACACCTCAGACTGGCTCGTGGACGGTGGCACAGGCCGGGTATTCCGTCTCTTTCTCATCTGCTCCCCCTCTCATTTCTCCCTCCCGAGTATCACCTCTTTCACCACTCTTCTGTGGTTGAGCTGCACCAGCGGGGCTGTCATTATCCCCGTGAGTCACTGTCATTTCAGCTTAATAATTGAAAGTTTTAATCATTTCTGCTCTGAATGAATGCCTATTTCCCGTGCCCCCTACCCCCTCCCCCCCCAGCTTTGTCTTGCCCTCCTGGATCACGACTTCCACGACACACCAACGTCATGACCAAAACATTTTTACAAGGCAGGCTGGTTAAATACTGGGATAACTACTCCATTCTGATTGGTCAAGAGGAGTTCTACTATTTTATTCTAATTGCATGGCTTTGTTAAATACTTGGTTCTGATTGGTCGAGAGGATGTTTAATATTTTCCTGTAAAGACACAAAGAAACTGAAGGGGGAGTGTTTCCAGAGAAATTCACCATCTTCTTCAATAAATCAATAAACAAACTTCAGTGTTCAGATTCATTTAAATTCTGTTTACGGCTCAAACAGAAACATCTTCAGAAAAAAACAATGCAGTGTTAAAAGCAACTTTGTTTCAGTTTGTTTGCATGTTGAATTATTTATTTTGAAGGTAGTCGTGGTGTTGGAATACTGTAATGAGGAGTAATCGGCAGACCTTGGCCCATGTTTTGTATGTCACTCCTGCACAGTGCTTTGTGCATTTTTAATGCCTGCTTGTTACGACGGCGTCTCCACGTTCTCGTTCACCTCCCTGTCCATCACCAGCTTTTATTGTACATGTCTGCTTTGGTGATTTTCTTTTAAGAATTACTTGCCGATTCTCCCATCATGAAGATAACATCTGTTTATCGCTGTGGAAACACACAGCTGCTTGCTCGCCCTGTTGAGTAGGTGCTGAGTGCCGGAGTGGTACTGGAGCACAAGAAACTACCCATAATGCAATGCTCTCCATGATAAATGTGCTCACTCCGTTTGGCTCAAACACCCCGGTCTTAGTCCTCTCCCTGACAAGGTTTCCATTCGTGTAGCACTGCCCCTGAGAGACATCAAAGAAACATCAAATAACAAGGCAGTAATGGAAGAACAGAGACGTGCAAACATTTCAGTCCATGCTCTCCCGACCCCTGGCCTGAGATTCAGCAGAGACTCCCCTGCGATGGTACAAATCTTGGAATACAGAAATCTTGGAATATTGTTATAGGCTGTCTCAAAAATAGGAAGTCCATTTTCACTTCAGTGGACTGTGAGGTCTGTATGTTCTGCTTTTGTGAAGATGCTGAGTCACTAATGAACAAGAGCACTGAACTCATATCGGGTTCACAGTCTAAAAAACGCAAATTCTTAATAGCTGCGACCAGGCCACTCCCACTGCCATGCCCCCTTTTAGCCAATGAAATACACACCTTAACACACGCACACCCACTTGACCTCCATGCCAAATTCAACCCCCTAGGGCGAAAACTGTGACTGCCAATTGGTGGGGAAATTTTTGTGGACTGACCGACCAACCGACAGAGCGAGCTATAGAGCTGCTGGTCGCACCTAAAAACGGAGGCAGTGAATGGTGATGTTGGAGTTCATGGGATTAGTTGAAAACAGTAAGGCCTGTGGCATCAAGAACAGGACAGCTAATCCACATCTGTGTATGCAGAGCATGGGAAATCATTTTTAGTGGGGAAAATGTACTTTTACAGCCAGAGTGCTCACACTTTAACCATGCTAATTTATGACTTGTGATTATTGTGCAACACTATGTTCAGACTATATAACGCGACGTACGCATGAGAACCGTGTGTCTGAATGAAGGGGGCCTGTTCGGCGGCCGTGTTTTTTTTTTTTTTCGCTGTACGCGCCGATATGCAGACTCTGAGCCAAGGAGCTGATGTGCGCAGACAGAATCTCCACAACGTTTCCAGCGAGGTATGAGAATGTGGCTGCCCGCCGTTTGTGCTGACTCAGGTTTCCGTTGCCGTGGTGAGGGCCTGGCGAAACTCAGTAAATTGTTTTTAAGGTCAGTCAAACCTCGCTTTTCGTAGGTTATCGTATTAGCTTTTCGTATTAGTGTTATGTGCTATTTCAGAAGGGTCTGTCTCTCACACACACACACACAGGTTTAGTGGTCAGCTGCATCTCCCTGGTAAAAAAAAAAACAAAAAAAAAAAACCCTTGAAAGTCCTAAAATGGCTTGCTCAAACAGAATCAGCCAGTTGGTAGAGAAATAAACTGCTTTATTAATGTTTAATCATTAATGATCTAAGCTGGATTTTCTCCCCCGTAAATCTGGGACTGCTCTCTCAAGTAGATGCAAATATCATTTTGTTTGTTTGATGGCAGCATGTTTGAAAATCAAGTGCATGTAAAAATGTGAGTTTATGAAATGACCTCACGTTGTCAGCCATGACGCTGCTAACTTTGTATCATCTCTGCTCTTTGCTTAAGCCTTATTTAACACGTTAGTCACGCTGGCTCAGAGTGTGTATTAAATGGCTGCGTTGTTATGGATACGTGCAGATGTGTGGGGGCCCGTAAGCCTTCCTTAAACAGAACAGTCACTTTATTAAATATAATAAACAGATTGACAGCCATTATCAGCCAGACATTCAATAATGTGGCATTAGAGGGACGTGACAGACTTGTACTTTCAAAAGCGGATGGTGGTGTCCGTGACCTATGATCTATGACCTGTCACCTGTGGAGCTCAATGGGTTCATATACTAGAAATACTATATATGCAAGTGTTAAAAATGTAATATGGCATATTTTTGTCATTTCTGAAAAATTTTTTTTTTGTTTATTTCATGTATGTGCACAGACGCATAAGTGTGAAGTGTGTTGTGTGGCTGTGTGTTTTTATGGACAGCGCACCCAGTCAGACTCGGGGAGCCCCCGAACCCCTGAAATACAGAGGGAGACGATGTTGTTTTGCGGCCCATGCTGATTCATTAGATTACGTGTCTTCCCTCTATCTTTCTCTCGCTCTGGCTGCACTCTGCCAGTGAGCAGGCCTGCTCAGGAATCCTCCAGTGTTCCCAATGTTCCCGGTGTTTGCACGGTCACGCTTGGGATGTGAGGAAGCAGGCTCTTCTCCAGCCTGAGAAAGAGAGGGAAAGGGAGGGAGAGATCAATAAAAGTGTGCATGTGTGTGCATGCCTCTGTGTGTGTGTGTGTATGTGAGAGAGACATTTGGCCTGTAGCCCTTGCTTCATACCCCCCACCCAATTTTCTCTCTCTTTCTGTCTTTTTCTCTTTGAATTTCTCCCTGTCCCTCTCTTAATTGTTGTGTGTGCCATCTGTTTGTTCCTCTCTGTCTCTCTTCTGACAGTTTGTTCCGTCTTTTTTTTTCTTGGTTTTTGTGTTCTCACCTCTCCTCCCCCCTTCCTCTCTCTCTCCCCCTCTCTCCCCCTCTCTCTCTGTTGCTCCCTCTGAAGCACATATCTGTGCTGTAATTCTGTAGATTGACAGTGGAAACTCTGGAGAGAAGCCACTCTGTTGTCTCTCTTGCAGAGTGAACATGTCCTTACTTGGCCAGCAGTCGTAGAGTCGTATTCTATCAGTAGAGGGTTTCTACGGAAACACTGATGTTGGGTTGCGCTGCTCTCTGCTGTCGGATTCTGGTACGACAGCAGCTAGACAGCCATGTTTTTTTTTTTTTTTTTTTTCCCCCAAGCGTTATTATTCAAACTTCTAGTTCTTCATCTCTGAGTCATGTTTATTGACCTCTGTTCCAGAGTAGCGGACTGTAGGATCATACAATGTATTGCGTTGTCATTTTAAGTGATGTGGTTTAGCGGTCACCAGCTGCTGGCAAGCAATCCAATGTAAATGTGCAGTGCCCATAATATCATATTAAGCCTGTGCTTTTGTGCATATATATTTAATATATTTCTGTTTGTCATAAAGTAGCAGTCAGCAGCTAAATGGAGCAGGGCCCGGCAAATTAGTTTGCTGTGCTCAATTCCCTATGGGACATTACAGTGAGTCTGCCCTCTGCTAGTGTGTGTGTGTGTGTGTGTGTGTGTGTGTGTGTGTGTGAGAGGGAGAGGGAGAGAAAGAGGGTGAATGCGTGTGTGAACAAATGTGTGTGTGTGTGTGTGTGTGTGTGTGTGTGTGTGTGTGAGAGGGAGAGGGAGAGAAAGAGGGTGAATGCGTGTGTGAACAAATGTGTGTGTGTGAGAGGGAGAGAAAGAGGGTGAATGCGTGTGTGAACAAACGTGTGTGTGTGTGTGTGTGCGCGCACATATATGTATGTGCATGAGTGTGTGTGTCTCTGTGTCTATGCGTATGTGTGTCTGTGTGCATGTCTGTATCTGTGCGTGTATGTGTTTGTGTCTGTCAATGCATATGTGTCTGTGGCCATGTGTCTATGTGTGTGTCCGTGTGTTTGTGTGTGTGGGTGTATGTCTTGATCTGTGTGTGTGACAGTCTATGATATGTCTGTGCATATCTCCCCACATCGTTTAAAACAGGAAGTCGTTGAACAGAGGGCAGGCTGGGTACTCAGCAGCAGTTGATGTACCAGTTAAGAAATCGTAGTGGGAGGGGCCTTACAGCATGTAGGTCCAGTTGTCCATCTCAGTTGGTGCAGGGAGGCAGAGAGATTTGATATTTTCGGTGCTGCACTTTCATGTAATCTGGAGTCATGTGTGTAGTCGGAGCCACCCTCGGGGTCCCAGATGTCCCCACAGACGTTTTCCCTGAACAGAGAGAGAGAGAGAGCGGTTTCCACATTTTCATATTTTAATGTATTGTTGTATATTTACATGTGCACTTCCTGTCAGTAATACATCTGGAATTTGAATATGAGGTTGAGAGAGAGAGAGAGAGAGAGAGGTGTGTAGAAATAGAGAGACACAGTTCTGTTGAGTTGTGTGTTCCTTTCATTTACTCTTTTTATTAGCTCTTAGTTCCCTGTCCACCGGGCGACCTTTATATGAAATTAATAAATGAAATAATACCATACACATTAGAATGTCTGTACTTACTCATACACACATACACTATGGGGGAGAGAGAGAGTGTGTGTGTGTATATATGTACAGTGCGTGTTAACAGTAATGTGTACGTGTCTCATGGCTTCTCGGCCAGTGACTCAGATGTCTGTAAAGTGCGGTTTCCTTCGGAAGCTGTCGTTTCCTCCCCCTCGCTCCTCTCCATCAGTCCCCCTCACTGACACTCTTACTGGCCATTTGCATGTACTGGCTGTGTGTTTCCCTGTTTGGCCCTGTGTGTGTGTGTATGTGTGTGTGTGTGTGTGTTCGCACTTGCATGCGGTCGTGTATCTGATCCTCTGAGAGCATACACACATACACACACAGCAGAGGCAGTCCTGGCCGTCAGCAGTGGCATGCGGCGTTGGTCGGGTCGCGTTGTTCGGAGATGTGGAGGCTTGTTTTCCGTATCAAACCCCAGCGGAGACCTGAGGCAAGTGTGTTTGTTTGGGGTCTTTTTTTTTGGGGTGGGGGAGGGGGGGGTCATAAGGTGACTGGGTAGGGAGAGGGAGGGGGTTTCCCTGCTGGGGAGTGCTGCTGGTTGAAGGTGTGACTTGGAGCAGGAAACACGTTGAGTTCTCAGTTGCTGCGTTTCATTTCCTGGGGGCACATGGCGTTTCGAGACCCCCTCAGGGCACCCCTGTCGCATTCACACCTCTGCTTTGACTTAACTGCAATTATATGCAAATGGTAACACATAAACTTTATTTGTCTTGATAAGCAACAATGAGAGCACATTTTATTTGGAGGGAAGGTTTTATGCCCCAGAGACAACAGAAGATGGAAATAAAAAAAAAAATTCTTTTCTGATGTTAAAATAAAAAATCAGATTAAAATGAAAATTGTTGGAATAAAACACAAGCTTCTCTAACCGTCCTGACTCTGTCTGGTGATTGCACTGCCGAAGCATTTGTGAAGAAATAGAGAAAGAAAAAAAAGAGCAGGACTTGCGTAACTGTTTTTTTTAAAGCTGTTTTTTGAAGTTAGAAGACCAATGCCTGCATGTGAGAGTGAGTCATAGCTCAGGAGAAATGCTGACTAAATGCAGGTTTACATGTGTGCTCAAACTCCAGCTCTGTCTTTTTTGAAGATGAAGAAACCTGTAAGCCAAACTGTGAAATTAGAGAATTGAGTTGATGCACGGGGGTGCTGTGGAGCCTAACCTTGGCGTTCCCTGACCCTGTCTTGCATGGACTGCAGGTATCTATACAGCGCAATGATGATACCGGCATTCACTTTGCCTGAATGGTGTCATTCTTGTAGTTAAATCAAGATTCAAACCCAAACACTCAGTATCCAAACCCATCGCCCCAGGCAGCCATCTTGTTCTTGGCCCTCAGGGATATTTTTAAAAATTCCCGCAGAGTTTTAAAAAATATTCATAATAAGTTTTTTTTTTTTTAATTTACAAACAGCTAGAAACTTTGTCCTCTGTTTTCGGTAGAAACCATCGGCAGTTTGTTTGAGAGGTTGATCAGGAAGTGAGTCTGAAATGACAGAATGTTGCCCAATGCAGCTGGGGAAGGAGGAAATGGGAAACAGACAGAAGACGTGTTTCTGTCACTACCCCCAGGAACAACCAAACCCCCCCCCCCCCCCCCCCCCCAGCCCCCATGAACATGCCACCAGCTGTTACCCCCACTGAAGGCTGATATGTCCTATCCTGACTTGGGGTTAAAGGACATTTTATATTTAAAATTTTCGTTTTTTTTTTTTATTTGGTCAATAGTGATGTTAAAGTTTTACAGATTGTCAGAGATATCACAAATATTGCTTCACTGTTAATTGCGCTTGCTAGATTGCAACACTTGTCCCTGCCTCCCCCCCCCCCCATGTAAAAACCATAAATGATCATCATTTTATCATTTTCCATCACTGGCGGGGTCGGACATGATCGAATCTGATGAAAACAGCAACGCTTCCATTATATCCTTATGGCCTGATCAATCAGAAAATCACCAAAAGCCCAAGCACCATCCATGCCCACATCCAAATTACACAAGCTGCCCCATGTGACATTTCTCAGCCAATGATAGATGAGTACACTGTCACAGGCAGAGGAAGGCAAACTTGCACATCTACCATTTCCTAGTCCTTCATTTTGAGGGTAGTTGCCGTTACCAGTGCTATGCTAAACATTGACAAATGTTTTGAGGTGTTTGCATGCTAATGTACGTGGCGGGCTCTTGAATAAGCTAACAGAATTTGTGCTTACAGCTCACAGTGTAGTGTATTAATGTGGTATTCAGCAGCCTTACAACCCTGTACTCCTCTCACGTCAAACTGCTAGACCTAAATCGTAAACCTCCTTAGTAAAGCTAACTCATTGCTGGGCCAGTAGGAAACCTCCATAATAAAGCTAACTCATTGCTGGGCCAGTAGGAAACCTCCTTAGTAAAGCTAACTCATTGCTGGGCCAGTAGGAAACCTCCTTAGTAAAGCTAACTCATTGCTGGGCCAGTAGGAAACCTCCATAATAAAGCTAACTCATTGCTGGGCCAGTAGGAAACCTCCTTAGTAAAGCTAACTCATTGCTGGGCCAGTAGGAAACCTCCTTAGTAAAGCTAACTCATTGCTGGGCCAGTAGGAAACCTCCTTAGTAAAGCTAACTCATTGCTGGGCCAGTAGGAAACCTCCTTAGTAAAGCTAACTCATTGCTGGGCCAGTAGGAAACCTCCTTAGTAAAGCTAACTCATTGCTGGGCCAGTAGGAAACCTCCTTAGTAAAGCTAACTCATTGCTGGGCCAGTAGGAAACCTCCTTAGTAAAGCTAACTCATTGCTGGGCCAGTAGGAAACCTCCTTAGTAAAGCTAACTCATTGCTGGGCCAGTAGGAAACCTCCTTAGTAAAGCTAACTCATTGCTGGGCCAGTAGGAAACCTCCATAATAAAGCTAACTCATTGCTGGGCCAGTAGGAAACCTCCATAATAAAGCTAACTCATTGCTGGGCCAGTAGGAAACCTCCTTAGTAAAGCTAACTCATTGCTGGGCCAGTAGGAAACTTCCTTCATAAAGCTTGCTTGTTGCTGGGCCAGTAGGAAACCTCCTTAGTAAAGCTAACTCATTGCTGGGCCAGTAGGAAACCTCCTTAGTAAAGCTTGCTTGTTGCTGGGCCAGTAGGGGTCGGTCTTCCATTCAGCAATCCAAATAGAACTCCAGTACCCCCCAACACCATGATGGGGGCACTGTGCAGTAGGAGGTGCTGTCCTTTAGATTCAGCTTTAAATAAACCACTTCAGAAGAGTAGGGGCACTCACCCTGTGCATTCCTGCTCAAGCTCACACCTTCCTATAGCTGCTCACCTGATTGCCCCCATGGGAGTGAATTATGACAGGGTCATTTAAAAGGCATTTATTTATTCTGACATAAACTCCCACAAATTACTGGCTCTCTGCATCCAGTCTACTTCATTTAGCCGTTGCTCTGCGTGTGTAGAGAATGCTTACCCATGCTGTGACTGATAATGATGAATGGGTTACCAGTTGTGCCTGGTGAAATGAGTGTGAACAGGCAGAATCAGGGCTGTTTGTGCCGTGCTGAAGGCGCTACAGATTAACACCCTCAATGGTTTGCCTCACAGGACAGGTCTAAGATTACCTGGGTAGAGAAGGATTTTGCCAAAATAAAAGAAAAGGTAAGATACCCCCGGTCAAATCTGCCTGTCCTTGCTTTGCTTTGGACCCATTTCTGGATTCTGATAGGCTCATGTTTGTCCTGGTTCGGCCCAAACCACAGCTGCTGGCAGAGTGTTTGTGTGTTCGGTCGCACTGCTCTTCACATGACAGCGATTACTGTCAGAGCCATGGATGTCCTGGAAGACTAAGAGAGGGTTTCAAGCTGTATGTTACATACCTGCCTCTCCATTACACAGAATTGGTATTTAGGGGAGTGTGTACGTGTGCGTGTACGTGTGCGTGTGCGTGTGTGTGTGTGTGTGTGCGTGTGCGCGTGCGTGTGCGCGTGAGAGTGAGAGCCCCTGTGTTTGAAATGACCGGTAGGTGACGAACCATAGCAACAGGATGTCCCTGACTTCCACCAGAGCCCTGTCAATCGGAGCCCTGTTTAACCCCCCCCCCCAACCCAAAAACCTGCCCCATCAGCTCTGATCACTGCAGGTTTAAAATAAGCCTAAGAGCATTGAACTGGAGATCTGTTTGTGCCCAAGTTTGTCTGTCTGATGTGTGTGTGTCAGTGTGTCACAGCTCTGACTCCCCCCAGCACCCCCCACCCTCCCTTTGTCCCTCCCCAGGCATTGAAAAGCCCCACCCTTTCTCTACGCCGTTCTCAGCACGTAGACCCTTCCACTGCTACTCCTGTCCCTGGCAGGACAGCTCCGTGAAGCGGCATTCTCCTGCACCCTTATCACCCCCCCCACGTGTGGCATATTGTTTATATAATGTCTCTTATGACTCCTCTGTAATTGTTTTTTGGGTTTACATAAAGTTTTGTGAATTGCATTGAAGGCTGAGGGTGTTCTCCCTCTCCTTCTGTGGGCCTCAGGCCCAAAGACCAGGAAGAGCTCCACACGATCTGATTGGATGCACAACATCAAAGGCACCACCCAACTTCCTGGTGCCATCGGAAACACACATATTTACATACTCAGACTCACAAACACACACACACCTGAACACACACACACACACACACACACACACACACACACAGGAGTGTCTCCTTACTCAGCATCCTGGGACCGGCCGGTCTGTCTGCTGTAGCTGACATTAAAGCTCACAGCAGCAAACTTTCCCTGTTATTTACTTGTTTATTTATTTATTTGTTTGTTTATTTATTCACCCTCCTCACATCATAATAAATCCCGTTCACTTACGCGCGTCTCCACGAATGACAGGAGATGGGAAAAGGCCTGCCATGGTGTAATGAGCCGTTTGTTTAGTTTATTTATCTAATTATTTATTTATTCATATACATTTGTATATATATATATAATTTACTGGTATTGAGCAGGGCAGGGTGCTGGAGGTGGGCTGGGAGGGGCCAGTATTTTTAGCCCTGTTGACGGAGGGGGGCAGTGGGTAAAAGGGAAACGGGCTGAGGAAGCACAGGATGGGTTTGTCTTCTTCTTCTGTTTTTTTTTTTTTTTTTTTTTGTTTTGTGCAGTCTTGCTCATCATGCGAGTTTTGGATGGGGAGTGAGGGACAGCGAGAGACTGCGCTCACAAGTGCTCGAGAACAGCTCTCTTTCTCTTCCTCTCTTTTACACTCTATCTGTCCTTCTCTGTCTCTCTGCCTGTTTCTCTGTTACTCTTGTCTCGTTCTCTCTGCTTCTCTCTCGTTCTCTGCTGCCACCTTTCTTTCTTTCTGGTACTATCTGTCTTTTTCTGTGTATATTTTTCTCTGGTTCTCTCTCTCTCTCTCTCTCTCTCTCTCACACACATGCACTCTCTCATGCACAGGTTGTGTAGCTTCAGTATTTAGGTTGCAGATACCAGACTCTTCCTTCCTGTTTGGTTGACTTCACTCTCTGACTGCAGCCGAAACGGGCAGGCTTTAAGAGCGGTGCTGACAGACGCAGTGAACGGGCGACGCAGCGTCTGTCTGTCTGTCCGTCCATCTGTCTGTCCGTCCATCTCCATCTGCTGTCTTGGTCAGTTTGGGCACTGGGTAGGGGAGGTCCCTGGTGGGGGGGGGGCTGCCCTGGGATGAGAGTGGACTGTCTCGGAGAAGGGGGGACCAAGGTGGTCAGGGGGGCGGCGGTGTCCTCAGTGGCGTCGCGATGGAGAAGGAGAAGAGGAAGTTTAAAGTGAGCCAGCTGCTCACCCTCTACCTCTTCAGGAAGCAGCAGACTAAAGCTATAACCAACACCTGTGACTCTGGCGGCAAAGCCGGTGCCACCAAAACGGCATCGAACGCGACAAGGACTGTCACCGAATCAAAAGCCGCCAAACAACAGGAGGCAACCAAAGAAACGGTCAGTTTTTTTTTTTTTTTTTTTTATTTTTTCCCCCTCACTCGTACAGAAAGTTGGTGATCTTTCGCTATCTCGCGGCAGCACAAAAGCTTGCAAAGCCTTTGATCCGTTTCAAACTTAATAGCTTTGTAGTGTAGTGACGGACGGGGAAAGCCGTCGTGCAGTGTTCATGTTGGAACCGAGGGCTCATTTTGTGACGCTGAGTGTGCTTGGAGCAGAGGAGCCAGGGTCATTAAAATTCATCCAGGGCAGGATGGATGATTTCCCCCAGTCCAGGAGAGGTGTGGGGGCTGAGGGAGTCCCCAGCCCTGCATACGGCGTGGGTACAGCTGGGGTGTGTGGTGTTCAGCACCTAAATGATGAGTTAATGCACACTGCTCATCCACCTGAGCTGGTTTTCATGAATCTAAATTTGTCACAGGTCTTCATCGAGCTGACCCTGTGGTTCCTCAGGTTAGCTGCCACTACTCTCAGGTGTTAGTCTGAGACAACGGGGGGTTAAGAGTAAAATTCCCACAGCTACAGCGCGGTCAGCAGCTGTTTACGAGTATGGAGCTGTGGGGTTATCTGTGTTCACCGGCACTCTGAGAGCACAACAAGGCCGCGCCCAGTTCTCACAGTTCAGTGTCCCCTTAGGACTGGTATGGAGGCATACTGTCATGGCAACCCACTGAAGGAGGCTCACAGAGAGCGAGTAGAGCTGGGACTACTTTCTCATGTTTTAATTATTAATATTCATTCTCATTAGAATATATGAATTCGTAATTAGGGGAATAGGCCAATGAGGGCCACCGAGAGTCATCATTTATCTAGAGAGCATCCAGCATTGCATCAGGCCTGGACTTAAACACTCCATGTGCCTCTGTCTCTCCTGACAGGCTGTTGTCATCTCAGTGCACATAAACACTATCTAAATGTTTTGATATCATTATGGAATTATGATTATTGTTGTATTTACTGTAACTTCTCTGCTGTTTGCGCCAGGTCTCCCTTTCAGAGAGGCGTTTGTTTTCGTGGGTTGTTTTGCACCAGGCGGAATTAAGGGAGCATAAATGAAATGGGAGTGGTGTAGCTTGGCATAAACACACATGTACCGTGCGAAAGTACAGAATTTGATGTCACCTCTGTGGAAGTGACTGAGTGAGGTAACTTCCTTCCTAGTTTTGTGAAGCAAGCTGCCATCTCAGGGTGTGGTTTGAGACCTCAGACCTATCCTGGTTACCGGGGTGCTGTGACACCGCCCCCCCCCCCCCCCCCCCCCCCCCCCCACACCCGCCAGTTGGCTTGGGGATTACTCCAGGAGTTTGGAAGGGGAGCATGTGAATGTCCATTACAGAAACTAATTTCATTCCCAGAGAAGACAAAGTCAAATGTGTTTTGCATTCTGTCATGCTGTTGCCAAAGCAACTATGTATACCAAAGAAATCAGAAGCAGGATTTGGCACATAAATCTGCCCTACGGACGTGATGTCGTCAATTGGTGAAGCAACAGGAGTCTGATTAGTTCCCTTGACAGGGGACCAGGGTGTTTAGCTCGATAGGCTGTTAGCGCCTCTTGCTGATTGGCTGAGTGGCCGGACTGGGGCCTGCAGTTTGGAACCCCGGTTAACGATACGACTCCGTGTCCACTGCAGCACAAGCCGCTCCAGGATTTAATTGGAGCCGGAGTGTTCCACATGATTGTTCATTAGCCTTTGTTTTCAGAGGGCATTTTCTGCATGTTGTGAATGTTTAGGTTATATTAATGCCAGTAACACGCGACAAGGAATGTGGTTTGGTAGGCACTGGGAATGACATGTGCGTAAACACAAGCCTATCCTTCTTAAATAATTTATTTGTTTTTTTTTTTTTTTTTAATGCTGTATTTAGCCAGATTGGCTGTACTGAGATCAGTTATCTTTTTAAGTCTGTTGTTACCCTTACTGACTGTTTGTGATGTCTCCCTTGAAATGACGCTTATTGACGAGTTTAAGAAAGTATAAAATGTGAGTGTAGCTTGACATCAGTGTTTCCCATGGCAGTCTCTTCCACCAGTTTGTGTGCTTAATGTGTTTTTGCAGACCTTTTATATTAGTTTTGATATTTTTTGCACAAACTCGGAGGACACAGTGAAGCCAGCAATTGCTGGGGCCTGTTCTGAGAGCATGTGACTGACACGCACAGCTCAGTCATCTGGGAACTATGTGTCATCATTCTTCTGTGTGTGTGTCTGTATCTATATATGCATATGTGCATGTGTGTGTGTCTGTGTCTAAATGTGTGTGTGTGTGTGGGTGTATGTGTCTGTATATGTATGTGTGTGGGTGCGCGTGCATGTGCGTATGTGTGTGTGCGTGTATGTGTTTGTGTATGTGTATATATGCAGTGTGTGTGGGTGTATGTGTATATATGCAGTGGGGGTGTGTGTATGTGTTTGTGTATGTGTATATATGCAGTGTGTGTGTGTGTGTGTGTGTATGTGTTTGTGTATGTGTATATATGCAGTGTGTGTGTGTGTGTGTGTGTGTGTATGTGTTTGTGTATGTGTATATATGCAGTGTGTGTGGGTGTATGTGGGGGTGGGGAAGATTGCGGTGGGGGAGGCAGTGATGCTGAAAAGACACTCCGGCCTATCTGCAAACAGCACTTAATGTGTCAGTGATCGCCCCACCAAGGATCTTCCTGTTTTGTGCGCTGGTAGCTGCACAGAGCCAAGGTATCCAAGGTCCTTTGACAATCTCTGTGCAGCCTGTTGCGCTGCATCTCATCGGTGGGTTTTGTTTGTCAGGTGAGCCATCATCGAGATAGCTAATGAGATGAGATCGTTTAGAAGATAACGCTTGCATCCCGAACGCGGGTGGTTTGTATTTCTCTGAACTGCACTGCTCTCTCCAGACTTGTGGTGCTGAGGTATAACTGTCTGTGTGCACCACATTGTGTCACTAAACCTGTCTGCTTAACACAGAGTAACTGAACCTTAGCGGCACCATTATCTGTCTTCCAGCATAGTGTGGGAATACCAAATGATTTTGGAGAGACGCCCCCATAAATAGTAGCTGCTGGGATTTTTGGGTGACACACAGTAGAAGCACATGCTCTGAGTGCAGCTGGGAGTCATGTGACTGTGTGTTCCATTCCCAGCCTGACATACAAGGCTGCCTGGAACCAGCATTGTGACATCATCAACTGATAGATTCCTGTGTATTCTGGCTCTATGACATCATCGGTCATGAGTGTCAGCAGGGAGTGTCTCACTTTGGCCACTTATTTAACCTGACTCAGAGGTGTGGTGTTAACCACCCAGGTGTGAATTTAGCCTTTGAGGTTGCCACTCTGGGTTTTTTTTTTTAATTTTTGGTACTGCCCCACTACCTAGCATTTCTTTTTTTGAACAGGTTCAATGGAAATTCATCCTTACATTAAAAACCAAAAACTGTACTTTGAAATATGAAACTCTGACACAGCATGATCTAACACCTGTCATAACCAGTCATATTGCTTAAGATGAGTTGCCATCCATTGTAATAATGATGATCAAACATTTTTCATCAAGTGTAATAAGCTGTAATGTCTGGTCCTCCAGTTATAACATGTTATGTCATGCTTATGACACAGCTATCTAGGCTTAATTGCATACACTGGTACTTTTTTGTAAGAGTGTATATTTAGTATGCTCAGACAAATTTAGTGTCTGCACATCAGCGGTTTCTATCTTAGTAATTAGTTTTGAACCCCAAAGGAGTTGTGGGCCAACATTATCCTTTCAGTATTTTTGAATGTTCCTTCGACCATCCAGCCAGCCTTTTGCATGTCTATAAATACAGGACCTTGACGAGCCAGCTCAGCCCATATGTAGTAATGACAACAACAACCAAAGCAAATTGGATGAGTATTTTACCACATTTTGGCATTTATTTAGCAACTTCCATCTTGTGAGCTCAAGGTGCTTTAAGGCCAAGGAGGGGCACTCTTCTGGACCATTGCCAGTATGTAACACCTGCCTCGATGCTACCTAGTGGCTATTTTGGACCAGAACACTGACCACACACAATATTTAGAAAGGGATGTCATTATCACCTCTGTTGAACTGCTACAAAATAAAATCCATCTTTTACCTT
>JAFBMS010001323.1:0-43214 GCA_019788955.1 Albula glossodonta | reverse complement strand
AGGCAACAGTTTTTTTGTACCACTCAGAGCTGGCTCCAAATTCAAGGGGAACAGAAAAACATGATGCCAGATAAAAAACTGTATCGCTATTTTTGAGACTTTTCACCTCTATTACAAACACTTTCCTTTCCTAAAAAAATTAGTTCAGTGATGGTTTTGGAAAACACTCTCACTAACACCTGACATGTTCTCAAAACAATTTTCATTGTAAAAAAAAGGCCCATTGAGACCTGAACATTTTAGTCAGGTCAGATGATAGAGAAGCTGTGTCCCAAACCTCATACTGCAACACTTTTGCGCTCCTGAGTACATACTTTGGGGTGTGCAAGTACAGAAGTGTGGAAAATTCGCTCATTACTGGAATGCACCCATTGACTGTATACGTTAGACATCACAGAGGAAAAGCTTTCTGAGCTAACCATCAAGGAGTCAGGATAGGAAGGACGGTTCAAGTTCATTGAAAAATGTTGACCATTTTGACAAAGTAACCTGTCTGGCCAAAAAAAAAACACTCAATGGAGTATTCTCCAGTAAATGACATTTTGATTTCTCTTAAGTGACAAGTTAGGCTACTTCTAAACATCTCTAATTTTCCTCACTGTCTACCAAAAATGTATGCCCAAGTCTGCCTGATTCTGGAATTTATTACACAATGAGCCACTGTGAGGCCAGCCTTAGCAGAGGGTTTTTGTTATTCTCCTGCCACTGAGTGGTTGAACATTGCCATAGTTACTAGCTCAGAGGCAGAGGTGAGGGACCGAGTTAGTCAGGTAAAAATTTATTTTGATAAAAAAAAAAAAATGTAAATAGAGGGGGGCAGGGGCCTTTTACAAGCAAAATGCAGCACTGAGTGAACTCCCCCAGATGAAGCTGTTCCACACAGCCCGTTCAAGGTAATGTGTTATATCTTTGGCTGGGTTGAAAGCATCAGGTCCACTGTCCCAGCTGAGACCCAGAGAATGAGGCAAACTCAGGGGCACAAATACAAAACACTCAGATCCCACAGAATCCACTCAGTGTCATGCAACGTGTTTGTTTGCGCCAGCACTCTAACAGAACAAACACACAGCAAGGGAGAAATCTATAGTTTTATAACCGGGTTTGAGTAGGCGAACATGCCAATGAATCCCACAGGGAACTCTGGGGAAGAAAGATGACACATGACTCACTCTAACCCAAGACATCCCTCTAATATCATGTGGAGGCGAGATTTCGCTGGCTGCGTTCCAATACTCAAATTCGTCTCCTCCTTTAATCCTTTCCTCCCCTCCTTTCCTCCGTGCCCCGGAAGCTGATTATGTGTCCTCCTTTCCTCCACTGTTCCAAAGCGAAATCTCGCCTTCTCCTTTCCTCCTTTCTCGTCTCCTCCAAACGGAGGATACATCAATGTATCCTACCACGGAAGTCATTTCACATTTCTGCATGACATCTCTGTGCTCACGACCAGTCAGATTAAATGACCATCCCACTGAATATTTCACCATCGAAAAGTTCTAAAACATGACAAGGGATTTACCAACACCTAAATATTAGTGCCAGAACAGTAAACAGTAATCGGGCAATTTACATTAATGAGAAAACTTCTGCGTTTTCGAACATAACCACTTTGATGCGATATATTCATGTTTTTCAGATACAAGTGGTCATTTTACCAATGTAAAACTGAGCGAGTTTATGTTGTGGTAAATTTATTTATTCCTTGTAGAAATGCTTATGTTACATCATGAGCAGAATGCGAGAAACTGACATTCATATTTTAATGCAGGAACAGGGCTGGTGGTGTTAGAGAAGCGTGATTGGCTTTGGTATCCTCGGAGTCGTTCGAAATTATTACTTCATCAATAAGCCGACGTCGACTTTGATGACAGGCGAATCGGATTAGCTGTTCCAACTTTTGATTCATCTCCTCCTTTCCTCCTTTCCTCCACTCGTTTCCTCCCCTCCTTTCCTCCACATATTTCCGGCATACTTCCGGGGTAGGAAAAGGGGAGGAAAGGAGGAGATCGAGAAAACGTATTGGAACGCAGCCATTGGAACATTGGAGGAAAGGAGGACACATAATCAGCTTCCGGGGCACAGAGGAAAGGAGGGGAGAAAAGGAGGAAAGGAGGAGACGAATTTGAGTATTGGAACGCAGCCATAGCCTAGCACCATCCTTCCACTCCGAGGCTGACCACCCCCCTTGATTCAACCCCCCCGAATGACCACTGTATATATTGCTTGGCAGCTAACTTGAGTTTGCACTCACTTGAGTGCAAACGAACATGTGAGGCTGTCTACCGTAGCGTTTCTTAAACTATAGGTTTCCTTTTTTAGGAAACATCCAGCATCAAACGATGTAAATTTAAACATTTTTAACATTGCTTAAAAACATCGCCCGTTTACTCGTAATTATGACAACATAATTTGGTTTCATTTCCAGTGACAACTTCCCCCCCAGAGCTAGTCTGTGTCATTTGCCAAACCCTGCTAAGTAACGAAGCTATGAAACCATCGAAGTTGCGCCGGCATAGACATACACATCTCAAAGACAAATTGGAGGATTTATTTAAAAGTAAAAGGGATGAACAGGCTAATCAAACTAAAAATAAACCCGACTCTGATGTGTGTTGGGAATGTTCATAAAAATCAGTTTATAGGTTTTTTAGCATTTTTTGCAGTGATTTTTTTCAGCTAAAGCACTTCTGTTGTAGGTTTCTTGATATTATTGTTAATGTTCTATGGGTACATAGGCCTCTAATAATAGTAATATCTAATATTCTAATTTACCTAATCTATTGCATGTAAAAAGTATACGCTATATAATAATTTATCTTGCAGTTAATGCAACGATTAATCAACAGCTTTTCAGCTTTTGCCTTGAGTTAGGTGCAGCACTAGGCTTGTGCTAACTAACAATAAAGACTAAAGATGAAACCATTTTAGAAAATACCCTTTATTGACCTTACTGAATAACGTCAATAAAGGGTATTTTACCTCGCCAGATACATTGGCTGAAATACAGTACTGTATGTGTACAGTATCTTGGCTATTTTATCAATACAGGTACACTACACTATCCCATATACCTTTTTAGGTCGGTCACATATATAATATGGTGTTCGTGTTCGCACAGCGTTCGTACATAAAGCCATATACGTATGATTACGTGTCATCGACTTTAAGCGATGTGTAGCGTCCCTTGGCTTAATAAAGACGATGCAAAGAGTTCGACGGGTGCTTTAGTTTTCTTTTATTGACTTGATCGTGAACACCGCGAGCACCGTGAAAACTACAAAAAGACATAAAAGGGGCATACTCACATGCACAATGAAACTGCTAATTGGAATTAACACAGAGCTCACCAGCATTTTATGACAGCAAAGGTTCAATAAACAAACGAAAAATACAACAGTGACAATATACCAGCATCCAAGGTGTATGAAACATTCATGTTTTTGAGCTGCGAATGGAAATTTTACCAGTGTAAAATTGAGCGAGTTTATGTTGCGGTAAGTGTATTTATTCCTTGTACAAAAGTTTATGTTACATCATGAGTAGAATGCGAGAAACTGACATTTGTATTTTAATACATGAAAAAGGGGTGTAGGCGTGAAAGAAGCGTGATTGGCTTTGGTATCCTCGGAGTCAGTCGAAATTATTACTTCATCAATAGCCGACGTCGACTGTCGACTTTGATGGCGGGCGAATCGGATTAGCTGTTCCAATATTTGATTCATCTCCTCTTTTCCTCCTTTCCTCAACTCGTTTCCTCCCCTCCTTTCCTCCACATATTTCCAGCGTATTTCCGGGGTAGGAAAGGAGGGGAGGAAAGGAGGAGACGAGAAAAAGTATTGGAACGCAGCCGATGTATCCTTGGTTTGGAGGAAAGGAGGAGGCGAGATTTCGTTTTGGAACAGTGGAGGGAAGGAAGACACATAATCAGTTTCCGGGGCTGGGAAGAAAGGAGGAGATAAATTTGAGTATTGGAAGGCAGCCAGGATGTTAGTTTCGTTCGTTTTTTCTTTCTTTTTGTCATTTCCGGGTCAATGTAATCACAATGTACCAATTGCCAATGACAACATTACCGTAAATATTTTAATTAATGCAGAACTGAAAATATGTTTGAGGTCATTTACACGATGCATACCTGTATACATCCAGAAAAATAAAAGTAAAATATATGTAAATATAAAAATTACGCGTGGTCAAACATCCGCCAGTGCCAACAGCTGCGTGCATACAATAGTGCCATCAGTCGATATCCTGACTTTGTGTACATCTTCATGTCCACAGCTACATGTGTACTTCTACATGCCATGCTAACATACGCCTGACTGACGTCCATTTCACTGTACATCCCGTTGGTCAGAACAGAACTCGGACGTATGTCAGGGAATGGCTTTATACACAAATATTCCAAAATCCGAAAAAATCCAAAATCCCAGGCATTTCGGATAAGGGATACTACTATATGTAGCCTTTATGTTTTCAGCCATACATAACCACTATGAAAGTTCAATATACAAGATATAGTATAGAGCAATATATATTCAAGAGCAAAATACAATTGCAATAACCAAAATGTGCACCCATTTGGTTTTCTGAACTTTTTTTTTTTTTTTGGTTTGTTGTGCTCTATGGTTATTTTATTTTGGCTATGCAACAGATGCCTATAGGTAGGCTATAGATATATCGCTATTTCAATAGCATTCAATTATCGGATGAATGGCAAGATGGTTGTGCAATAAAGAAAGCACACTGATACATCATTTAGGCTGCATTTGCATCATAAAGTATGAAAATCAAATCTTATAACTAGCCTGTGTCCACGCTTTTTCTGAAGCTGCCGGGAGATTCTAGGAGACCATTTGCTCATAAGTCATTTCTGTGAAAATTGGATAGCTCATACAAAAGTAGAGTGCCATGTAGAAGGCCTGTGATAAAGTTAGCAAAAATAATGTGAAGTGCAAACTGTGCTCTCGGCTATTGAGGGAATTTTGTGGAATTAATGTTAGCCATGCCAATAGCATTTTTTCCGTCAGAAGCAATTTGTCAGATAGTAAACTCATTGCTTTTAATTTTTTTTATCAGGAATTCCAATAAAAATATAGGCCCACCGATGACCAATAATTGACAAACATTGCCCCGGTTATCGAACGAACCGATAATCGGTTGACCCATGATTTACATTGTATTAGGGATTATAAGCAGTGGTTGATTTGTAAAAAAAAAAAAAAAAAATCATGGGGGATGGTCCACCTCTGAGTGGAAGGAAGGTGATATATGCCTACATTTGTTTATATTCATGCATAATCAGAAGGAAAAAAGAAAAACGTAGCCTACTTGTAACTCGTATTAATACAAAAACAATCCAATTATTTACATTAATTTATTTATAAAATAAACACATTACTAGTGCAGGATTTCAAAAACATACCTCTACACTTTTACAACTGCTTACAAGTTACTGATAAATAGCCTACTTGTTGATTTCCTCTGCTGTTCTTGCTCATCGCCTGCACTGTTAGTAACTCAGGGGTGCATTTCCCAAACAACGGTAATCACGAGATGTATTGTTTGAGAAACTTCCTAATTACAACTGTTTCCTAAAACCATTGTAAGTACGTCGCAAAAGTGAACAACGGTTGTACTTGTGTGGTCGGTAGACTTGAAAATGCTTTCCATGTACAATTTAAGTCTGTTGCAAGTGGTTAGGCTCAACCCTCTTTCCACATTTAACCCTGTTAACCTCTGTAGGCCTATACACCTACTATTTAATCTCACCTGAAACCAATGTGAAAATTTACACATATGTTCATTTGTAATTAGAGGTCTAGTAACATCCTAGGTCATTTAGGTAGGAGAGGTGTAGAACCAGCATGCACCTGGGAGGGGAATGTATTGTTTACCAGAGCAAGAGAAGCAATAGGGCCTTTTGACAAAGCTTCTTTGAGTATTTAGAAAAAATGTAATTCTTATACTGCCAAAAAACCAAATACATGACATTCAAAAATATTTATTTAAACAGCACATGGAGACAGAAGGCTGAAGATTTAAAAAAAAAAAAAAAAAAAAAAAAAAAAAAAGTTGAGTAGGGTCACACGTGTGGCTCTGTGAAAGAGACAATTCATTACATGACAGTCATAGTCATTCCAACAATAGATTATAGCAATTTCACATGGATTATAATACAGTATAGTATGCTCACCCTCTGATGTAGGCAAAAACATAGTGAAGAATGGCTTGTTTGCCTACTGCTCCAGAATGGCAGACTTTGTCCTCTTATAAGCCATTACTTCCTCATGGTGCTGCTCCTGTCCACTCCCTCAAGGCTGTTAATTCTTCCCTGAGTCTCCTCAGTTCTGGAAACTTCATCCTCCAGTTTGCCTGTGTCTCCTTTGTTGATCGGTCTGTGAAAATTATGGCTTGGGTTGGACTGTGGTGAAGATGGGGCATGGTTGTAAGATGTCACACTGAGGAGGATCAGGGAAGGAGAGTGCAGGCTCAATAGAACTTGCCATGCCAAGGATAGGCTTGACGGCACTAGATGTCCCAGTGTGAAGGGGCCGGGGCAGGCTGGGGGGCTCCCGCTGATGCTGAAGCAGGCTGGACGGCAGAAGGAAGGGAATTCCTGCCGCATACATCCATGTTCCCCTGGGATATCCTCCAATGCCACAGGGCCCAAGATAACAATGGCTCTCTCCTCCTGTCGGGTCAGAGGAGGCAGACTGTGACTTCTACCTCCAGTCTTCCTACTCTTTTTCCTGAGGACTGAAGCTTTCCTCTTGGACAGACTGAAAAAGTCCCTCCATTTATGGTGCAAATCCTCTGGAGATTGCTTGCAGCCATGTCCAACTGTGTTGACTTTGTCTTGCCAAATCCATTTCTTGTCAGAATTGGTCACATCATTTTAAATTTACTAAAAAGAACAACCTTGTGTTTAGTAACCTCATCCAAAAGTAAATCTAATTCAACTGTGGAAAACTGAGGCTTCCACAACATTTTTCTCCTGTACTTGACTTCTGTTGCACACTGCACTGACTAACAGAAGTGGGCTTAAATACACACAACAAAAAGTGAAAAAGGTGGAACATCACCTGAAGATAATTCTCTATATGCCAGAAAGCTGAAGTTTTGCTGAAAGTTACAAATTAACCATCATGACTTCATTGCCCTCATGTGTTCCAACTACCCTTCTTTTCTATTTGCAAGTGTAATTACCCCCAGTGGCTGATGTTGTAGCAATACATTTAGTGGCCATGTGTCAATGATTAAACTAAAAAAAGTCAAATCAAATGGCCACTGATGCACCTCGAATATAAATTGTATGCAAACAAAAGAAGTCCATTGTCCATACACCCTTGTAGTCTTCTTTATGGTTTATTTTTCATCAACAAGCAAACATACAAAGACACAATGATAGTGATAATGATATTAATAATGACAATAATAGGTTATGGGGACAGGTATGAACCAAGTGTTTCCAATTTTGCAGTGATTGCTGTTTTTACTAAAACACGTGCATGCACACATCAATCATTGTAAACAATGGCTGCTTTGCAGAGAATTCTCACTGGAGAGAAAAAAGAAGTAGGATGGCGGGCATAAATTCCTTCATCCAAACAACCTTCAACCCCTTTGACTGTCTTACTGATCAAGCCATAGTAGCAAAGTACAGGATTCCATGTGGCAGGATATTGGAATTCATCACTTTGTTCCAGGCTCACCACCAAAGGGCAACAAGCCGCAACAATGCCTTGAGTCCAACAGTGCAGATGTTGGCTGCGCTGCATTACTATGCTACAGGGAGTTTCCTTGAGGTTTTGGGAGATAGCCTGGCTCTCAGCAAGTCCTTGGTCAGCAGAGCTGTTACAGCAGTAACACCTTTTGTTTGAAAGTTTGCCTCCTGAAAGCCTTTTTTTAACTATTTTTTTTTTAATCTTTTATTTGTGTTATTTTTTAAAATGTTATTTGTGCGTTTTCATTCTTAATCCTTGTTATCTTGTTTTTTAAAATCTTTTTTGTTTTATTTTATATGTATTTTCTTTTGCAATAAAATGAAACTGCTTAAAGTCCGGGCCTAATTTTTGTTTTTCTGAATTATTGTACAATTATTAGCAGAAATAAAACACAATTATCGTCTTATGTGAATTTGGGGTTTGTAACTTTTAAGTCAAATCCTGGCTATTTATTGTCTAGGGTGACCTCCCCTCCCATGTGCATCTTGAGTTTCATATTCTTCAGCTTTATTTTGGAATTCCACAACCCTTGCGTTATAGATTTTTATTTGTTTGAACAAATTAGTTGGTTATTGCCAAGACAAATCATACAGGTTCGCTGACAAGAAAAGTCTTCTCTAATGCAGCTTTACTAACAACAGCTGAAAAACTTGTCTGTGTCGTATTGCTATGCCTCGGTCGGGAGGAGCTAACAACGAACTACGCTTCTAACTACAGCTCCAGAGCTGTCGTTCGAACTACACAACTTTACAACGGTGGTTCTGAATGTTCGTTGGAACTACGGTTTTCATAAACACCAAAACTGCTAACTACAGTTCTCACAACGGTAGTATAACCATAGTCAAACAACAAAGATTTTGGGAAACACACCCCTGGGTAAGGACGTATGTGAAATGCCTACGTAACTGTGACAGATTGGTGTTTGCTGTGCATCTGTTGTGTAGGGTGAGATGCATGTGGGGGCGCTAGCGAACACACTTTCACATTCAGTTTCAGTTAAAGTAAACATTTTTACAGATAAAAGGGTTTGTTATGTTACCGTAACGTTATGCTACGTGTTCAAAGTAACATAGGCCATAAAGGGTTTTGCTGCCCTTTGTATAGAGCCAAGTTAATTAAGGATCTGCATTGCATGGTCAATGTTATTCCTGATTTTGTTTGCAAAAATGTTGGTGAGAAAACACAACCTTGTAAGCAGTTTAGAGCGGACATGTTTGAGAACCGCATGAAGTGATACACTGGGGGTATAAAGACCCTGGCCCACGAAAACCAGGGCAGTCGTTCGTTCCTAAAAGATGAGTGTCAACAATAAAAATGAACACTGTTTTCAACAGCACTTTTTGTCTGTGTCTGTCTCTGCCGACTAACGATGAGCATGTGCACGGATCTCACATCAACAAGACAGTGAACTTGTTACAATTTTGTTGGCAGTGGAGGGATCTGCACGTTAGTAGTCGGCATTACAGACTTAGCTAGTTTATTTGTAAGGTATGATGGACGAGGACAAGGAATTTACAGCTGCAGCGTCAACCAGGCTGCCACAATTTCAGGGAGGGAGACGGATCGACCGTCCCTTGTTCTTGCCCAAGTTGTTTGCTGGAAACAGTGGAGAATGGACGGCGTGGACCAAGCAGTTCGAGTTGGCGGCAGAGATAAATGCATGGAGCCAAAGGGATCGTTTACATTTTATTTTGCTTATGAGAGGACATGCAAGGGACGTTTGTAGTAGTTTACTGCCAGAGAAAAAGGGGGACTATCTTAGTTTGAAAAACGCCTTGCAGCAGCAGTTTGAGCCGGCAGTGCAAGGCGACTGGAGCCGTGCAGCTTCCCTATAAAGCGGTCACCAGGTGAGGGGGTCAGAGACTTTGGGCATGACTTGCGCAGATTAGTTTGCAAGGCCTACCCAGACTACAGCGCAGATACCCAGGACTCACTTGCCCGGGATCACTTCGTCACTCATATAAGGAATGGCGACATCCGAGTACAGTTGCACTGCAACAAACCTAATACATTGGAAGATGCGATTAATTTGGCAATGGAGTTAGAACAGATTAGGCAGCTTGAAAACAAGGTGATCTGTCAGCAAAAAGCGACAGATTTGTGGTACAAGGGAAGGCTCACAGCCTGTGCAACAGGACACAGTTACTGTTTCAAAGGAAATGCTTCAGACATTGTGCGACAGCATCACTCAACTTAGAACCGAGGTACAGCAGCTTTTGGCGCATTCACTGGTGCCATGGCTTGTTGGAATTGCAGCTGCCAGAATTATCTGAGGCGTGATTGCCCATACTCCACATCGGACACAACAGCGTCTGAAAAAACTGCTCGCAGATCAGCGAGTACAACACAGGAGCCACAGATCAGACATCCTGTGGGCCTGATTGGGAGCGGGGTCTACATAGCCTGCAAGATTGACAACCATGAGTGCGAGGTTTTACTGGACTCTGGTGTTCAAGTGTCCATGGTACACGAGAGCATTTGGAGGGAAGTTACTTGAGGTAAGCAGGACACTTTGGTGCCTTACCAAAGTACACTGAGGGTCGCTAATGGACAATGTCTTAACATCCTAGGACTTTGGTCGGTCATATTGGACATTGATGGGCTCCATCTTAATTGGGACTTTGCAGTAGCCAGCGACTCTGACCATGGAGCACTAATTGGGACTGATTTTCTAGTATGGTGCTGTGTTGGACCTGAAAAGGAAAATTTGTACTGTAATTGGTAGAGATTCCTGTAATCTTTCATGGGGGTGCTGAGGGAGTGTACAAAGTTGTTGTGATTGACGAAACTGTAATTCCTGCTAGGATTGAAACTGTTATCACAGGTAAAGTTGAAAGAACACTTAACTGTGAAGTAATTGAAGGATTATTAGAGCCGTGCGGCACCATTACAGAAAAAACCAATGTGCTGGTAGCTTGTGTGCCGGTCAATTCATGGGAGGTTACCCATACGTGTTGCTAGCTTAACCCCCGAGTCTCAGATTTTAAGGAAAGGCACTACCCTGGGAGGTTTTTCTGTGTTGGGGAATGATATCGGGGGAGCAGGAGTGAAAAGCAGAGATTGTCGCGAAAATGGATGCGCTGGCTAATGCCAAGTGGTTTTCCACGCTGGACTTAGCCAGTGGATATTGGCAAGTCCAGATGCACCCCAACAATCGCTGTAAAACAGCATTTGTAACCAAGAAAGAGCTATTTGAATTTAAGTTTTAATTTAATCTAAGTTTCGGCTTGTGCAATGCACCTAGATCATTTCAGAGACTAATGGATCTCATTTTAGCAGACTTGCAGTGGACGATGTGTCTTGTATACCTGGACGATATAATAGTTTTTGGAAGAACTTTCCAAGAGCATGTTAATTGGCTGGATGAGGTGCTTAGCAGACTAAAGCAGGCAGGCCTTAAAGTTAAACTGTCAAAATGCGACTTGTTTTGGTTGCAGGTTTACTATGTGGGGCACATGATTTCACATGAGGGGGTGTCCACTGACCCAACAAAGATAGACACCATCAGAAAGTGGCCCAGGCCCACAACAGTGACAGGCATTAGAAGTTTCTTAGGACTAGCATCCTATTACAGAAGGTTTATACCTGAGTTTGCTTCGGTTACTGAGCCGCTGTACAGACTAACAGATAAGGGTGCTAAGTTTGAGTGGTCTGACAAATGCGAAATGGCTTTCAATGACTTAAAATCCAGGTTGGCATCAACGCCTGTGCTGGCTTATCCTGACCCAAAAAAAGCATTCATTCTTGATACAGATGCATGTGATACTGGCATAGGAGCTGTTCTCTCTCAAATGCATGAGACAGGGGAAAGAGTTGTAGCTTATGCTAGCTGTGCACTCTCTAAACAAGATAAAAGGTACTCTACAACCAGAAAAGAATTACTTGCAGTTGTAGTATTTCTGAAACATTTCAGACATTACCTCGTAGGGAGGAAGTTTTTGTTAAGAACTGATCACAGTTCTCTTCGTTGGTTGAGGAATTTTAAGCAACCAGAGGGCCAATTAGCCAGATGGCTAGAACAGTTGGGGCAATATGAATTTGACATTGTAAACAGGCCAAGGAAGCTGCATAAAAATGCAGATTCTGTGTCAAGGTGCTATATGCATGGGGAGGGTATGGATGAAAACATTGAGCCAGAGTCCCCTGACGCTAACTCAGAGCCAAGTGTTTGGTTACCTCAAAAGAGGATTCAGGTAATGCAGCGTCTGTCAACAACTTCAAATTCGTACTGATTTCCTAGGCTTAGAACAAGACAAAGATGTAGCTCTGTCTAAACTAAAAGCTTGGAAAAGAGAGGGGAGAACCGACACTCCAGCAGAATTGGAGTCACATCCTGACCTTAAACCATACAGACAAGTGTGGGGAGCACTTTATTTGAAGGAGAAAGTGTTATGCTTGCAGGGCACAAATTATGACATGAATGAAGTCATTTGGAGAAGTGTTGTGCCATCCACGCTGATACATGAAATACTTAGTTTCTTGCATAATGGTGGCCATTTAGGGGTTGACAAACTTACCACAAAGGTAAAGGGCAGATTCTATTGGCCTATTAAGCAATGGTCTATTAAGCAATGGTGTAGGAACTGTGAGGTATGTGCAGCACATAAGGTAACGGGACGGACTCAATGATGTTGTGATCAGGGCTCTGTGGGGGCCATATCATCACTTCCAGGACTTCGTGGTCTTCTTTACGCTGAAGATAGTTCTTAATGACGTTGGCTTTGTCGTTGTCCTGCTGCAGAATACATTTAGGCCCAATGATACGCCTCCCTGATGGTATTGCATGATGGACAAGTATCTGCCTGTATTTCTCAGCATTGAGGACACCATTAATCCTGACCAAATCTGCAAGTCCATTTGCAGAAATGTAAATGGACTTGCAAGTAACCAAACTTGCAAGTAACCTCCACCATGTTTCACTGTTGCCTGCAGACACTCATTATTGTACCACTCTCCAGCCTTTCGGCAAACAAACTGTCTTCTGCTACAGCCAAATCTTTCAAATTTTGACTCATCAGTCCAGAGCACCTGCTACTATTTTTCTGCACCCCAGTTCCTATGTTTTCATGCATAGTTGAGTCACTTGGCCTTGTTTCCATGTCGGAGATAAGGCTTTTTGGCTGCAAATCTTCCATGAAGACCACTTCTGGCCAGACTTCTCCTCACAGTAAATGGGTGTACCTGGGTCCCACTGGTTTCTGCCAGTTCTGAGCTGATGGCAATGCTGGACATCTTCCGATTTCGAAGGGAAATAAGCTTGATGTGTTTTTTATCTGCTGCAAGTTTCCTTGGCTGACCACTGCATCTGCAATCCTCAATTTTGCCCGTTTCTTTGTGCTTCTTCAAAAGAGCTTGAACAGCACATCTTGAAACCCCAGTCTGCTTTCAAATCTTTGTCTGGGAAAGACCTTTCCTGATGCAGTATAACTACCTTGTGTCTTGTTGCTGTGCTCAGTCTTGCCATGGTGAATGACCTGAGACATGAAAATGTCTTCCACATCCTCACCTTGGTAGCAGAGTTTGGCTGTTCCTCACCCAGTTTTAAGCCTCCTACACAACTATTTCTGTTTCAGTTAATGACTGTGTTTCAACTTATATGTGCAACTGATGATCATTAGCACCTGTTTGGTATAACTGGTTGATCATACACCTGACTATAATCCTACAAAATCCCTGACTTTCTGCAAGTGTATGTTTACTTATGAGAACTGATGCTGGTTTGAAGGCAAAGGGTAGTAACACCAAATATTGATTTGATTTACATTTATCTTTTGTTTGCTCACTTTGCATTTTGTAAATTGATAAAAATAAACAATTATTATTTATATTTTTGAAAGCATTCTTACTTTACAGCATTTTTTCACACCTGCCTAAAACTTACACTTGCACAGTACTGTGTACGTACGTGTGTATATATATATGTATGTATGTGTGTGTGTGTATATATATATATATATAAAACACTTACCGCCAGTTTATTTTATTAGGTACACCTGTTGAACTGCATGTAAACACAAATATTTAATCAGCCAATCACATAGCAGCAACTCATTGCATTTAGGCATGTAGACATGGTCAGGATGACCTGCTGAAGTTCAAACCGAGCATCAGAATGGGGAAGAAAGGCGATTTAAGTGACTTTGAACATGGCATGACGGGCTGGTCCGAGTATTTTAGAATTTGCTGATCTACTGGGATTTTCGCGCTCAACCATCTCTATGGTTCACAGACAATGTTCTGAAAAAGATAAAATATCCAGTGAGCGGCAGTTCTCTGGGCAAAAATGCCTTGTTGATGCCAGAGGTCAGAGGAGAATGGCCAGACTGGTTCAAGATGATAGAAAGGCAACAGTAACTCAAATAACCACTCATTACAACCAAGATATTCAGAAGACCATCTCTGAATGCACAACACGTCAAACCTTGAAGCAGATGGGCTACAGCAGCAGAACCACACTGGGTGCCACTCCTGTCAGCTAAGAACAGGAAACTGAGGCTCCAATTCACATGGGCTCACCAAAACTGGACAATAGAAGACTGGAAAAACGTTGCCTGGTCTGATGAGTCTTGATTTCTGCTGCGACATTTGGATGGTATGGTCAGAATTTGGGGTAAACAACATGAAAGCATGGATCCTTCCTGCATTGTATCAATGGTTCAGGCTGAAGGTGGTGCAATGGTGTGGGGGATATTTTCTTGGCACAGTTTGGGCCCCTTAGTACCAACAGACCATCATTTAAACACCACAGCCTACCTGAGTATTGTTGCTGACCATGTCCATGCCGTTATGACAGTGTCCCCATCTTCTGATGGCTACTTCCAGCAGGATAATGTGCCATGTCACAAAGCTCAAATCATCTCAAATTGGTTTCTTGAACATGACAATGAGTTCACTGTACTCAAATGGCCTCCATAGTCACCTGATCTCAATCCAATAAAGCACCTATGGGATGTGGCGGAACAGGAGATTTATATTGTGGATGTGCAGCCAACAAATCTGCAGCAACTGCATGATGCTATCATGTCAATAGGGACCATAATCTCTGAGGAATGTTTCCAGCACCTTGTTGAATCTATGCCATGAAGAATTAAGGCAGTTCTGAAGGCAAAAGGGGTCCAACCCGGTACTAGCAAGTTGTACCTAATAAAGTGGCCGGTGAGTGTATGTTGTGTAGTACTGTGAAACTGGTAAATTGCAATATAAATGCTGTACTCTGCGGTGTTTTGGGTAATGCATAATATAACTGTTGTTTCACACTGTGGAACAGGCAAAGTGCTATAGTTGCCAAGTTTTTCTGTGTCCAAGTGCGTTAAGCCACACCCAGTACCCGTAGTACCCACTGGGATCTTGGGCGTACCTTTTCCAAAGAACCAGACACAATCTAACTATCATTAATGTAAGTGCTGTGGTCATATTTGATGTTGCATAACTATCTGCATAAGCATTTATTAAATTATTTGGTAGATTTTACATTGAGTAAGGTAATGTTGGATGTACTTTGACCCCTCATACTGTGATGAATTCACTGTGTGAATTTTTTTTTTTTTTTTGGTTATTTGCTTTGTAGCATGTGTAACAGGGTTAATCAGTTCAGGAGGGAAATGGTGAAATCTTGCATAAATGGGTTCAGCGATAGCCAGGGAACGTTCATTGCTGGTGCATTGTGGGTAACTGAGCAGAACGAGAGATCGCTATACAGGTAAGTGGAGCATTTAGCAGGTCCTCAAATAAAGCAGTTCAACAAATGTTATTAATGCATGTTGTGTGCTGTACCTCACACATTTACTACATGATGTATAAGGGGTACTAACTATTGTGTTTTTATGAATATTGAAGCGTTACAAGTTTTATATTCTAGGTTTTAGTAGTATGTTAATTTACTGTGTTGACACAATTAGAAAGTTTGCTTTGAGGCTAACCAGCCAGGGATGCCATTTACGCTTTGTAACATCTGTTAACTGCAGTACACCATTTTGTCACCATTAGAGTGTGACATTTACCCTTGTATGAATTCTGTTTTGTATTAATGTTGAAAATGGTTGATGTAACATTGTATTTTGTATATTATGAATTTTCTCCACATATTTGCATAGTAACATCTGACTTACCTGGAAATGAAATTAATGCCACTATATGATTACACTATAAACATGCACATTTATTGTTGCATGCGCATGTTTTATGCATATATCATGTTTTTTAAATATTTATTTTATTTTCTTGTCACATTCCATACTTGAGGCCAGCAATTATAATTAATTGTAATATTACAGTAATTTGACATGTACCATGATAGTAATCCTGGTCATGGTAATTTGCAGCAGAACAAGAGAGAGCTATGTGGATGGAACAGATTTCCTGCTCTCTCCGTCTAATATTTGTACACTGCCTTTTTATGCAGGACATCAAAATAAAAACTACATAATCCAACTCCTGAGACCCATGTGTGTCACTGGAGGGTGTTGCAGGCTGATGAACTTTTAAAGAAGGTCACATGCACCCTTTTTATTCTTTGCGCTGATCCACATTAGAGTGCATAGTCGTGCCACCTTTTTTCGTATTTCTTTGGTCGTGTGGGCAAGTGCAATATATTCATCACTCAAGTGTAATTCCTCTAAACATATTGTATTACTGTGCCAGATTCTGGCTTGGGAACATTGTTTTGGACTACGAGCAATCCCCTTGTTTTTATGTCATTGTTTTTGAATGTATTATGAAAAATAAAACTTCTTTCTTTATCATCTTCCACTTTATAGAGGTAGACTTGCTGCATAAGGGAACCCCAGTTTAAAATTACAACTGTACCACCCTGTACCATTGGGAGTGGCGTAGTCAACTTGTAAACAGTGTATTCCCTATTGTGATAGTTGTTAGAGGCCACACCTAAATGTAAATGTAAATAAAAACTGTATGATGCATCTTCTACTTACTATCCTGCCGCATTAGGGACGTTGGACACCACTCTTCTGATTAAAACACAACATTCATTGTTGTTCCCTTATGTTGGGTACCATTAGGTGAAACGACTATTCAACAATTAAAATATCTGTTGATTACTTTTTATTGTCGATAATGTTGACTATTTCTTTCGGCCCTAAAGACCGTATTGACCCAAGATATTACAGGCCTGTCAGCTTAACCTGTATCACATGTAAATTACTGGAGTCTGGCATTAAGGACAAAATGGAATTTATTCCTTGGACACAATGGTTCTTCAATGATAGGCAGCATGGTTTTCATAGAGGGAGGTCATGCTTAACAAACCTTAACAAACTTTTCTGAAGAAGCTACCATGCGTTTGGACTGAAACCAAGACAATCTATTTGGACTTCCAAAAAGCATTTGTGTGCACTTCTGGGCACTGCACAATAGGAAATATATTGAGGATCTTCAAAAAGTACACAGAGGGGCAAGGAAACAAATTCCTGGCATGAAATATAAGAGCTAAGAAAAACTCAAGTTACTTAACCTATTTAGATTTAGCGAAAGACAAGTTAGAGGTGACTTCACAGAGGTTTTTAAATTAATAAAGGGGCTAATGGTTAATTACAATACAATTTTACGGTGAGTTCTCGGGCTGGGTATCGAGGCTTGGTACTTCCAAAGCACCGACTGAATAACATCAACACTACCGAGTATCAAAATCTGTTTACGAATTCGGTGCTACATTTTGGTACTTTGTGATAAGGACTCTCTATTAGCTTTCTCATTTAAAGCTTTGCTCACAAATAAATTCTTGTTTGATCACCAAAATGCAAAATACACCAAAGGTTCTGATTATCTGACGGCATGTAGGATTGCATACACTAAGAAGATTGGAACAGGTGGGACAATGGGAAGAAGAAAGATGAGCGAGTCGATGGAGCAGGATGGGGAAGAGTACACGATCCAAAGTTCAGCTGCACTTCAGCAGAGTTGATTCAGAATTTGCACGCTGTAATATGTGCAATAAAAAAGCTGCTGCCAAAACAAATAATACCTCCAATCCAATGAAGCACTAACTTCATGACATTAATTTGTGGGCAGAAACCTGCAATGAGTTTGACTGCTTTGAAAAACAAAAAGCACAGACCCCCACCACATCCAGCAGCATCGCCTCAACAAGCAGCACTGCATCCTCCTCCCGTGCTGCAGCGGACACAGTGACTATAAATTCTGGAGTATCAACTTCAAGTGATTGTTAAACTAGCCAGCGTTAAATACCTCATACCTAACATGGAGTGTGTAGGAGAATGAGCTAGCTAATGTTAGCTACACATGGCTAGGGGCTAGGTATATTGAGGAGCTGTAAAAGAGATCGTATAGACTGGAGAGGCAGAGCCTATCAGAAGTTGCTGACACCAGAATGGAGGCTTGTGCACCGCAACATGTCCACTTCCCATTGATTTTAATGGGGAAACTCTTGTCTTTTCGCACCAAACTAAGGGGATTACAGTTATATTTTCAACCAAGTAACACCCATAATGCATGTAAGAATAAGAATCAAGGCGTGATTTTAAAATAACGAAGCTAAAGGAACTTGTATAAATGATGAATAGCCTACAAGAATTTACAGTTGTGAAGTAGCTTGAACTTTAATGGTTACTGTACTGCACATGACCATTGAGATATATACATATCGAGCCAGCACTTGCCGGGCTGCATTCCAGTCCGAAATAAAATGCTCCCTTCAGTTCTTCCCTCCAATCGAGTGAGCCCTCCAGTGATGAAGCGGGTGAGGGAGCCCTTCCCGAGTGAGGGGGAGCGATAGAGGGGAGGGGTTGTGGCTGTTCGAATTGGAATGACCCTTTGGAATGAATTTGCGGTTCTTCCTCACTTTGCATTCCTTAACAAGGACTGGATTGCAGTGAAATGGAAGTTCCAGTGACCATGGAGACGGCTTGATTTGTTCCTTGAGGGCTGCAGTACCTGTTCCAGTTCAACTCTCCACAATATAACTACTGTGAAGCTGGAGGGAGTTCTCTCTAGGCTGCTTTATGTAACTTAAGCAGCAATATGATTTGTCAGTGAAGATGCATGTTAGCTAGATAAATGTTAATTCACCATGCCAAAACTCAATATTTTCAATGACTATAAATCAATGTTTTTATCTACTATTAATTGATTCAATGTTATTTTCAATAACGTTGCCCAGGTTTTTCCAATGAGAAGCCACTCGTTTGTATGCACATTTTAATAATAGCCTACAATAACAATCATAACAATAGTTACTATAATTATTTGTGTAGCACCTTTTGAGATGGATGAATCCCAAAGTGATTCACATATACAAATAAAGATAATAAAATCAGCAACGATAAAAGGTGGTGAAACAGATCAATAAACCAAATGATAAATAAGTGAAGAGATGTATTAAAAAAGATGAAGCAAAAATAAATTGATACTGATATGAGAAGAATTAACCCGAAATTCTGCCGCGATTCATTTAGGCAATTATACCGGTATGTTTAAATGTGCTCAAAAGAAGATTCTATTTCATGCTGTGTGGATGATTGAAGCTAAGGGTAGCATAATTCTTACATTTCAAGATTCAGGAAATGTAGGCTATTCTTAACAAAATGCATGGATACAGCTACGATGCCTCCACCAGTTTATGAGAGCTGAAACATGGTTGAAACGTCATGGCCAAAACATCTATGTACTTTTGGACTGCTGATTAATTCATCTTTTAACTTGATAATCAGGTATTAAATGAGTTTTGGGCATTTCCACTGAATCTGTAAGAATTAAATAAGGATCACCAACAAAATCGTGGCATTTTAGCGAATGGATTGTATAATCAATCAGCAACGGAGGTCTCTGAACTTTGTAAACGTTGTTTTAAATTCACTAGTTCTTTGGTAGCAAGAGGATGATAGTAAAATAAAGTTTAGCAGGTGGGCAAATGAGCAAGCCTCACCATGCATTCTTGGCAATATCACTGCTGGTAGGGATGTTTTTTGTTGGCTCTGTTGGAGGGAGGAAAACCGAGGGCTTGAGCAAAAGAAAATCCTCCCTCCACTTGATAAAACTGGAATTGAATCACCCTTCTGGTGGCACCCATTTTACATCCAGGGCTCTTTTGGGATTCCCTCCTCCATTCAAGGGTGAGTCAGCATGATTCACTTCGTACCTTCTTACCGTTACAAAACTCCTAGTTAAGGAAGTTTTTATAGCTCAGAAAGCTATATGCTTAGTTTAACTAAGCTAAAGGTAGTTAACTAAGGCCTGTATGGCGACCCTATAGTTAAGGAGGAAATTAGCAATGTAGCTAATGGTTAAGTGTTTTATGGTTAAGTTATACAATGCACAATAAAACATACATTATATATACATTTATATGCATTATAAATTAACATTTCAATTCCATGTACATGAACTGTACCAGTTGGATCGCATATTGTTGACAGCTGAAGTTATCAATTGCCCTATCTTGGTCGGGATGCTAACAAAATAGAAAATTAGGCCAGGTAACTTTATTGCTAATAGGTCATCATATTGATTGCTATTGTGAGTTAATAAAAAGCATAGTAGAAAACGACTCGGAGGCCTATCATATTTGCATTGGGACGACTCTTTGCTTATTGTGGCTTTTATTTAGCCTGTCTATAATTTAGGTTAACAATGATAACGTTTCAATAGCTACTCACCGAGCTTTGAAGCAACTTTGTAGAGTGCGCTCAGCACTTCATCCTTAGTTAGGGTGAGGACAGAAATTAGGTGTGTAAGGTCAGTATATCGATTATCAGAATGGCTGTCATTCTCAACATCAAATTCCACATTGATACAGTGCCATCCCTTTACCTGTCCATTGGTGACTACACAGATAAAATTTATGTAGTTTGCTAATAGTTACGCTAAGGTCTTCTGAAGACCATGCAGGCGCACTTCATTGGTAAAATAATTTCTGATGAATAAAGAGGCCTTTTTGTATTTTCAGCTCACATCGTAAAAGAGGTCCAAGCTTTCTGCACTGGGGAGCTGTTTGCAGATGAAGACCAGGCCCTGACAAACACCTGGGCGGACAGCAGCAGCAGTGCCCCCACCCTCACTGAGAAGGCCCAAAGAGATCTACAGGCATACAGAAGCCTTCCTGCTGTGGATCCAGTTGTGTGGTGGTGGGAGAAGAGATAATAGGGACATAATGCCAAATACTGTCAAACCTTGCCACAAGGTACCTCTGTGTCCAGACCTCTTCCACACCTAAAGAGCATGTGTTTTCAACAGCGGGGGACACTATAAGCCAAGAGCAAACAACGGCAACGAGCATAATGAGGTACAGAAAAAAGTATTTAAAGGATGCCCATCCCTAGTGAGTTCAGTCTGTAGATCAAGGGGCCAAAATATAAACTAGTTAAGAGTAAGTTCTGCACTGATATAATGAAGTATTATTGTACACAAAGAGTTATCAATACATGGAATAGGTTGCCATGTCATGTAGCTGAGGGAGCGACCCTTGCTGTGTTCAATCCCAGACTTGACGAAGTGTTGGATATTCTTTAGTTGAAATTACACGATTAGTTGGACTGAATGACCTGTTCTTCTGGTCTTAATAATTAACAAACTGCTGTTAAATAATTAGGCTCCTAATCAAGTAATGATATCAGAAAAACCGATCAGCTACAACATTATGACCAACTCCCTAATATTGTGTAGGTACCTTCTTCCATTGCTCTGTGGTCCAGTTCTGATGCTCACATGCCCATTGTTGGCGCTTTCAGCAGTGGACAGGGGTCAGCATGGGCACCCTGACTGGTCTGCAGCTACGCAGCCCCATACGCAACAAACTGTGATGCACTGTGTGTTCTGACACCTTTCTATCAGAACCAGCATTAACTTTTTCAGCAATTTGAGCTACAGTAGCTTGTCTGTTGGATCGGACCACATGGGCCAGCCTTTACTCCCCACGAACATCAATGAGCTTTGCCCTCCCATGACCCTGTTGCAAATTCACTGCTTTTCCTTTCTTGGACCACTTTTGATAGGTACTGACCACTGCAGACCGAGAACACCCACAAGAGCTGCAATTTTGGAGATGCTCTGACCCAGTCGTCTAGCCATCACAATTTGGCCCTTGTCAAAGTCTCTCAAATCCTCATGCTTGCCCATTTTTCCTGCTTCTAACACATCAACTTTGAGGACAAAATGTTCACCTGCTGCCTAATATATCCCACCCACTGACAGGTGCCATGATAACAAGATAATCAGTGTTATTCACTTCACTTGTCAGTGGTCATAATGTTAATGCAACCAAGCTTGTTGTGCATCTTCATTACAGATTCTCTACATTTGGAGCATACCAATTCAATGGAAGTTAGCACATTGTAGCCAGTACCTGCAAGAGACACTGTTGTCACTCATCTTTTTAAATGCTTCCTGGAAAACTATTTGTGTGAACCAAATGTTGGTCCTTTTCTAATGTTTGCCAACAGTTTTTTGCCCATTGGCTCGACATTGCACCAATCTTAGCTCAACATCACACTCCATTGTTCACATGACATTAACCCAACCATGTAATAGCATAAATGTTTAAATCTAACATTATTAGATGTAACTTCTGATTCTTCTTCTCCTCCATTGTGATGTTTTTTTTTCCTGTTAACCTCTTAATTAGTGTAGATCTGTAATGTATTGCAGTGTAGCTGGTCCACAGGGAGTGTGTGTGTTTCGGCGAACCTACCACAGAGCGGGCTGCGGCCAAGAACCAACACATCTGGCAGAGGCTTTATTATCAACTGCTGCAGGGTCTCCTGCACAGAGAGGAACACACAGCAGACTCAGTTAGGCCACTGCACACAGTGAGGAACACACAGCAGACTCAGTTAGGCCACTGCACACAGAGAGGAAGACACAGCAGACTCAGTTAGGCCGCTGCACACAGACAGGAACACACAGCAGACTCAGTTAGGCCGCTGCACACAGAGAGGAACACACAGCAGACTCAGGCCATTGCACACAGAGAGGAACACACAGCAGACTCAGTTAGGCCACTGCACACAGACAGGAACACACAGCAGACTCAGTTAGGCCACTGCACACAGAGAGGAACACACAGCAGACTCAGTTAGGCCACTGCACACAGAGAGGAACACACAGCAGACTCAGTTAGGCCACTGCACACAGTGAGGAACACACAGCAGACTCAGTTAGGCCGCTGCACACAGAGAGGAACACACAGCAGACTCAGTTAAGCCGCTGCACACAGAGAGGAACACACAGCAGACTCAGTTAGGCCATTGCACACAGAGAGGAACACACAGCAGACTCAGTGAGGCCGCTGCACACAGAGAGAAACACACAGCAGACTCAGGTAGGCCATTGCACACAGAGAGGAACACACAGCAGACTCAGTTAGGCCGCTGCACACAGAGAGGAACACACAGCAGACTCAGGTAGGCCATTGCACACAGAGAGGAACACACAGCAGACTCAGTTAGGCCACTGCACACAGAGAGAAACACACAGCAGACTCAGTTAGGCCGCTGCACACAGACAGGAACACACAGCAGACTCAGGTCACTGCACACAGAGAGGAACAAACAGCAGACTCAGTGAGGCCGCTGCACACAGAGAGGAAGACACAGCAGACTCAGTTAGGCCACTGCACACAGAGAGGAACACACAGCAGACTCAGTTAGGCCGCTGCACACATAGAGAAGCACACAGCAGACTCAGTGAGGCCGCTGCACACAGAGGTGAACACACAGCAGACTCAGGCAGGCCGCTGCACACAGAGAGGAACACACAGCAGACTCCGTTAGGCCGCTGCACACATAGAGAAGCACACAGCAGACTCAGTTAGGCCGCTGCACACATAGAGGAACACACAGCAGACTCAGTTAGGCCGCTGCACACATAGAGGAACACACAGCAGACTCAGTTAGGCTGCTGCACACATAGAGGAACACACAACAGACTCAGTTAGGCCATTGCACACATAGAGAATCACACAGCACACTCAGGCCACTGCACACAGAGAGGAACACACAGCAGACTCATTTAGTGTCCTCTCCTGGCTCCTGGAGTACCATCCTGTCCTTACAAAAGGAGTGACTGCTGTGTTTGAGATGGCTAAAGCACAAACATCTCCAACAAATCCCCTGTTACGTTTAGATAGCCATAAATCTCTTCCTACCCCAGCAAAAAGTACATTAGGGGGAAAGTGAGCTGCGGTAGTGTAGGCTGTGCATGGGGAATGAGCTGCAGCATTGTAGGCTGTTCATGGGAAATTACCTGCAGTAGTGTAGGCTGTGCCTGGGGAATGAGCTGCAACATTGTAGACTGTGCATGTGGAATTACCTGCAATAGTGTAGGCTGTGCATGGGGAATGAGCTGCAGCATTGTAGACTGTGCATGTGGAATTACCTGCAGTAGTTTAGGCTGTGCATGGGGAATGAGCTGCAGCATTGCAGACTGTGCATGTGGAATTACCTGCAGTAGTTTAGGCTGTGCATGGGGAATGAGCTGCAGTATTGTAGGCTGTTCATGGGAAATTACCTGCAGTAGTGTAGGCTGTACATGGGGAATGAGCTGCAGCATTGTAGACTGTGCATGTGGAATTACCTGCAGTAGTTTAGGCTGTGCATGGGGAATGAGCTGCAGCATTGCAGACTGTGCATGTGGAATTACCTGCAGTAGTTTAGGCTGTGCATGGGGAATGAGCTGCAGTATTGTAGGCTGTTCATGGGAAATTACCTGCAGTAGTGTAGGCTGTACATGGGGAATGAGCTGCAGCATTGTAGGCTGTGTATCCTGTATTCCTAATCATAATCCATACTTGTGTCTTCTCATTTTGCGAACCTGATAGAAAGTCATGCCGGCCAGTTAGGCCTATAAGGCTGCTTAAAATGACAACAACCAGGGCAATGATAATGATGACAATATCAGTATTATCGGCAATTCTAAGCTATAAAAAACAATAGCATTATCAACAAAATTGTCATTGTTGTTATTATCACTGTAATAGCAGCCTAATGGTTATACTTATATGCCATTGAGATGTGACCATGTTGAAATAGGCCTGTCTATGATGTGGCCCGCCATTCTGTTTATAAGCAAATAAGTGGCCCGCCAACAGAAGTAATTGAGAATCCCTGGTGTAGGCTGTGCATGGAGGAGAGTGAGCTGCAATAGTGTAGGTTGTGCGTGGGAAGTGAGCTGCAGTATTTAGGCTGTGCATGGGGAATGAGCTGCAGTATTTAGGCTGTGCATGGGGAATGAGCTGCAGTAGTGTAGGATGTGTATGGGGTAGTGAGCTGCAGTATTGTAGGCTGTGTATGGGGGAGGATAAGCTGCAATATTGTAGGATAGTAGCCTGTACTTTGGAGGAACAAGCTGCAGCAGTGTATGCTATGCATGGGGAAGAATCAGCTGCAGTATTGTAGGTTGTGCATGGGGAATGAGCTGCACTGCATTGTGGTAACCCTATTTTTTCTTCCCTTCCACACCTCACCACATGCAGTAGAGCTGCTATGGTGGCCCTTATTTTAAAAGCCCATGCGAAGCACTCCCTCTCTTCACCCTACCAACTTCTGCAATGTGGATTCCACTGACACGCTTTTTTGCACTCCCAGTATGTGATGGTCTGCGTAAAAATACCCTGCACAGCTAATTGTTACGTGAGAAAGAAGAACGGTAGCTCTGCTGGTGAAATGCTGTGTGACTCAAAGGCTTTGAGTCACACAGCATTTCCTGCTGAAGACTCTGCAGAATTTCCTCTGCCATACTACACTGATTTTAAAGGGAAAACAGTCTTTGAATTGTATCACCGACAGAAGCACAGTAGCAGCACAAATGCACTACAGTGAGACCTGGTTCCATTAAAGCAGTATGGGGGAGCACACAAGGTCCAGAAACACAGATTTCTCAAGGCAAACCAATTAAAAAGGCTTCTATTAGAAGCACTGGGTACAAACACTTGCCCGTGCTACAACTGTAATACAGAGGAGTGCAGTGCCACACCTCTAATACAGAACTGTGCAGTGCTCCATCTCTAATACTGAACAGAACAGTACTATACCTCTAATACAGAGGAGTGCAGTGCTACACCTCTAATACAGAACTGTGCAGTGCTCCATCTCTAATACTGAACAGAACAGTACTATACCTCTAATACAGAGGAGTGCAGTGCTACACCTCTAATACAGAACTGTGCAGTGCTCCATCTCTAATACTGAACAGAACAGTACTATACCTCTAATACAGAAGACTGCAGTGCTACATCTCTAAGTGGTTGTGTCCGGTGAAGCATTTTATTTTCTTCAACTGCCATATATTTGTCTTCAATGGGAATGTAGTGATGTTGCATGCTTATAGAATACACTGTGAGTGCAGATACCTGGCAGATGACATTCAATATAGCTAAATGCAAAGTCTTGCATGTGGGAAATAAGAACCTTAGACAAGACTACTTTAAAGGAGCAAAATGACAATGTGCTCAATTTGAAAAGCTTAAAAATGTACTCAAGTTTAAAAGGATCTAGGAAGTGTGCTGTGGCAGTGAAAAATACCAACAGGCTGCTGGTAAAGTCGGTCCGCCTTATTCGTGGGCATATGGTTCCCATACCCCTGTGGATGTGTAAAAACCGTGGATGCTCAGGACATGTATATAAAATTACATTATTTTACCCTACACGTGTACATAACTTGAGACCCCACCTATATGTACTACTAAGAACTGCTAAAACCCACATAAATTGTACCAGTTCTGAATGTTGCTCCACCATTGGCTCTTATTTAAAGGCCCCTTCCAGCCAAGTTTACTTCCTGGTTTTCTTGAAAAAAATCCAAGTTACTCAGCCATAAAAAAGCAACAAGAAAGCAGCCACAATGCCTGTGGTGCAATGTACTTTTAAGAAAAAAGAATTTTATTTCAAAGTTTTATTTGGAGCCTCCGTGAGGCTCAAGCTAAAAACATACTCATTCTGAAAGCAATAGCTTGAACACTGTGATCAGGGGGTTCGTCACGTGTGACCAGCAGTAGGCTGACAACTTCAGCTTCCTTCATGGTGGAAATAAAAAGAGTGGGGAAATTGTTTTATTTATTTATTATTTTATTTGTTCGTTTCTTTATTTTTAAATATGATCTAGCCCCAGATACAGCTGGTGATATTTAGCTGTTTCTCTGAACCCTGCACACTTCCTGCAAGCTATTTCATGTCCACACTGCAACTATCACAAGCATACTTAAAATCATCATGACTGAAAGTAATATGACCCAAAGACATAACTTTTCCTGCTAATATGAAAAATAGCACTCAATTCTATTTTCCCCAATGGAAACACAAAATCCAAAGATCAATGGGAGGTGTAACTGTCCTCCTTGCATGTGAATGTGTGTATGTACCTTCACAGCTAGCTGAACTCCAGTCAATAAATGACATATGAGTCAGGATTCAGCATCCAAGCTCTGGTGTTTTCAATGTAGCCACACATTCATAATGTCTTCCTGTCTTTCTAACTCCCCAACTACAAGCAACAGGTAACTCGTCCTAGCAGAGACAATAACACACTGGATCACTGCTGTACAACCATAGACACTTACCAGGTGTTTCCATGAGCACCGCTGGGGAAGTTGACCATGCAATGCTGCTCCTCATCCCAAAGTACAAACAGAAATTTAAATTCCTGAAACTAAAATTCCAATCAGTCAGGTCATGGTCCACAAACACCATTGACAGACTGAAGAGTTGTTTCCTGTGTACTGACTGGGACGTATTCAAAGCAGCATGTGATTTCGACATCACTGATACTGTGACATCATACATTCACTTCTGTGAACAACCATGCATCCCCTCGAAAAGGATAAAATATTACAGCTATCATTGGTCTCATCTCCAACCATGATGAGACACATTACCATGAACAGATCAATCAATCAGCTATCTGGTGCATGGACAATAATCTGCCATTCAATACATCCTGTTGGAGCCAACATATCTAAGTTATTAGTAAAAATTAGGATCATAAATTAATTATTATATGAAAAGCTTCCCATTTATAAGTTATAGTTTTGATTTCTTGAGTTACCGTAGATTCCGGACTATAAGCCGCTACTTTTTTCCCACTCTTTGAGCACTGCGGCCTATACTACGGTGCAGCTAATATATGTTGTTCGTTGTTGTTTTTTTGCCGCCAAAAGTACAGTATGTTGCCTCGTATCATTAGACCAATCAGATTAACGAATAGTTCACAGTCATCGAACAAAATTGTACGATAAATCAAACACAATAGCACTAGAAAATCTGTTATTTTACTCACCCTCAACATGGAAAACTCTCGAAGAAAGGCATATGATGCAGCTTTTAAATTAAAGGCGATCGATCTGGCTATTAATGAAGGAAATAGAGCTGCTGCACGTAATCTTGGCGTCAATGAATCCATGATAAGACGGTGGAGACGTCAGCGAGAAGAACTGAGTCAGTGTAACAAGACAACAAAAGCTTTCAGAGGTAATCATAGCAGGTGGCCCGAACTTGAAAACTTTCTTGAAGATTGGGTGAACACACAAAGAGCAGGCGGTCGCGGTGTATCCACCGTTCAGATCCGACTGAAAGCCAGGGCAATTGCCAGCGAAATGAAGATCGAAAACTTTAAAGGTGGACCATCGTGGTGTTTCAGATTTATGCGGCGAAAAGGCCTCTCCGTCAGGGCACGCACGACTCTGTGTCAGCAACTCCCTCCCGACTACGAGGAAAAACTCGAAAACTTCCGCAAATTTACTCACGAAAAAATAGCGGAATATTCCATCGGACCAGATGATATTATAAACATGGACGAAGTGCCTTTGACGTTTGATCTGCCTCTCACTCGCACTGTTAATAAAAAAGGTGACTCGTCCATCACAGTGAAAACAAGTGGCCATGAGAAATCGCACTTCACTTGTGTCCTGAGCTGCACAGCATCCGGACGAAAGCTTCCACCGATGGTTATTTTTAAGCGGCTGACAATGCCAAAGGAAAAATTCCCGAAAGATATTATGGTGAAAGTCAACAAGAAAGGTTGGATGGTGGAGAGTCTAATGAAGGAATGGCTGAGAGAGTGCTACGCTAAGCGACCAGGGGGATTTTTTCACAGAAATAAAGCCTTGCTCGTTCTGGACAGCATGAGGGCACATATAACGGATTCAGTGAAAGCTGCCATCAAGAGTACAAACTCTATTCCAGTTGTGATTCCTGGGGGCACAACCAAGTATTTACAGCCACTGGACATCAGCGTGAATAGGGCATTTAAAGTTGCACTGCGAGTCGAGTGGGAGGCTTGGATGACAAGTGGAGAAAAATCTTTCACCAAAACAGGCCGTTTACGAAGGGCAACTTTAATTCAAGTCTGCCAGTGGATCCTTACTGCGTGGAGCCGTGTCAAAACAACCACCATAACCAACGGGTTTCGGAAGGCTGGACTGCTGCGTAATGAAGAGGACCGCTCACATTCAAGTGAGAGCGACACCGAGGAGACTGACGTGAGTGACGAGATTCTGAGGCTCTTCAATTCAGACACCGAAGAAGAGGACTTTGAAGGTTTCAGTGCACAGGAGGAAGATGAAGGCGATCAGTGACTTTTCCTGGAAGGGTGTTGTGTTTACCGGTACCAGCCGTGTTACAGGCGCTGTTTTAAAAAAAAGCATCTTTGCTGCGTATTTGTGTTACGATACATAAAGTCAAATCCAGCCGTGTTACAGGCACTGTTCCGAAAAAAAAAACATTTGCAGTAGCTATGTATTTGTATGTTACCATACGCATTTACAGTAATTAAAAGTTTAAAAAACCTCACGTGTAACATTTATTTGTAAATATCTCAAAATACAATGTGGGGCACCTGCGCCTTATAGTCCGGTGCGGCTTATGCAAGTACAAAATTGAGTTTCTTTCTAAAATTAGAGGGTGCGGCTTATATTCAGGTGCGCTCAATAGTCCGGAATTTACAGTAAATTATTTTCATTGGCCATTGAGTTTGAACTCCACCCACTGGAAGAAGACGCATGGGAATAAGAGAAATATGTTTTTTTTGTTTGGAAATGGCGTCTTAGTATGAGTTGAGTGAATACTGTTTGTAAACCGTACAAGACATGCTACGTGGATTGTAATACAGCACAAAGTTTGAAAACACTCTTCTTTTTTGTAGAGTTTTGTTGCACATTTTTACACACCATTGACATAGTACACTTTACTGATTACATGACATTACTACACAATCGCTCTGGATACTACCAGCCTGTGCCGGATTCATTTCTGAGTTTAGGCAGCCAGGATGATGACAACATACAACAGTGTGCAGCGATCTTAGAAGCTTACGGGTCTGTTTGTTCATTGAAACTTAATTCCACTTATACTAGGGAAGGGGTTATATTGTACAGTGCCACTACACATCCAAAACACAAGAAATCATTACAGACCCCAAAACTCCTATACTCCTCTCTGGTAACCCTATCACCATCACTGACTCATTCAAACTTCTTTGCATTTATATATTGAGTAACATACTCAAATGATAGATCCAGCACCTTATCGTTTCTTGTAGTATGAGGCCAGTCCATTTTTTTTGTTTCCTTGCGCATTTCCACAGTTACTATACAGGATAACATAGGCTGTAGCTGTATAGCAACAAATCATCAAAATGTCTTAATACTAGAGCCAAGACTCAAATTTTTTCCTTTTTGTCTTCTCACTGCCATGAAAGTAATTCTCACTAGTTGGATATCATCAAAACTCACACGGGCGCATTTCAAACGCTGTTTCAATGTATGGTATGTATGTCTTACTAGTATGTCGAACTGTGTAGCTACTTGACAATAACCAATATTGTTATTATTATTATTATATACCCAATACTGTAATAAACCTCTACTCAACAGGCACAGTGTTGCCCAAACCTCACCTCACCAAACCACAATTGCTAATTCCTTTACATTTTAGTTGCCAAGTATGAATGACACAATGCCATACTTAAATTTTCCTAAATTTTACTTAGTATTCACAATTAACCACAAAAAAATAATAGTCAAATTATTATTACTTTATTTAACTTGATTGAAGAATGTGCAATATTTAGATGCTTCTCCTGAGCCATAAGTGAATGACCTACCCATTTCAATGTCAGACAATGTTTACAGAATGGTCCTATTATTTTCTTATTGGAATTATTTTATGTATTATTATTATTAATTTATTTAACTTATCACAGTCACAGCTTTTGTGATAATCGTCTGTGTTCTATCTTCTATGTTCTATGCCAATAAAAAATGTATTAAATATATGTTGGAGGCAATTCATATCTTTAAGTTCTCATCCTTGCATCACAATATAGAGCAGTTCATATTTTTATGTTTTTCTCATGTGGTAATGCTCCATCACATGTTTTAAATCTATTACACAGTGAATATTGATCTGAAGCTTGACTTGACATTATATCAAATCAAATCACAATCGTTATGTCAGAAAAATCACAATTAGATATTTTCCCAAAATCATTCAGCCCTAGTTTGTGGTGATGGTCTATGGAGCTAGAATTGTTTAATGTTGTAATGAGCTGTAACATTTGTATTTGAACACAAATTCCACCAGTGATAGCAGTGTGGTCATTAAATTAAACTAACTAACTGGATGAGGCATGGCAAACCCTGGTCCAGAGGACCTACAATGAGAGTTGGTTTTTGTTGTTACTCAACACTTAATTGATCAATTAGCACAGATCAACTTGAAAGTGTTAATATTCATTACAGATATATAAAACATTAAATATGTTTTATTACTCCATCATTTAAGAATTTTTGAGAATGGCACATTTGTTGTACTTTCCATTGACTGTAATATTGCATTCAGTGGTTTAATTTCATCAGTAGATATTTGTACTATGTTGATTTCCAGGTTTTCTATCTCTGTGTGATACCTATTGAGCCTGTTTTTCATTGGGTTCAGGAAATTTGCAAGTAACAGCTTGTAATATCTTGGTTTGTTGCGTACTAGATGATGTGTAGGATTCTTCTGATAGAGCAGGGCTCAATGATCTCATTATCACATCAAACTGCTTAATGATGAAATGAATTATGATTGCACTCTTTTATATGCTTCTGGGTACGTTACAATCCATTTTGCAATAATCCACCCAAACCTGTTTCAGGTGGGATTAGCCCATTGTTTTCTAATGCCACTAGGTGATGATGTCAGAAATTAGTTCAGAAAAGTAAAACTGTGAAATAATATATGTTATTTAGCTAAGGAACTAAGATTATTATTTTGTCCAGACATATGCAACAAGATGACATCATCTAGTATGCAACAAACCAAGCCATTACAAACTGTAACTTGCAAATTTCCTGGACTCAATGGAAAACAGGCTCAATTGGCATCACACAGAGACAGAAGTCCTGTCTGTCAGCATAGTACAAATATCTACCTATGAAACAAAACCACTGAATGATGTAATATTACAGCCAGTTAAAAGTATGAAAAATGTGCTAATTTCTAAAATGATTAAACAATGAAGGAGGAATATAACATCTTTTAATTTTTTTTATATATCTGCAATGAATATTAACACTTTCCCATAAAAACAATTAGGGAAATTAAAAAAAATACAGTCAAAATATCATAAAAAGTGGAGTTTTCAGCTCCAAAGCAATATTTAACAAGATCTGTGGCACTCAATTTTGTATGCAGGACCAAATAACTTATGGATGTCATAGAACTATATTAATATGCCATAGAATCAAACTTAAGTTAAACTAGTTAAGAGACTAATTTTTGTAAATGAAAGATTCTTAAGATTCTATTAATTTGATTACTGGAAAAATTCAGCAACAACTATTTACATGAAGACATGTTGCAAACTATCTATTGGGTTTCTTGGATGTTCAGCACAAATTTCAACCCAATCAAGTGAAAAATAAGCAATTGGTGAGGCTTAGAATACACATACAAAAATGATTAAATGTAGCTCTGAGGGCCAAACTTCAAAAATTCATAACTAAAAAAGTATTTGGAGAAGAGCTATAGAATTTTGCAAGTTCCCATGAATTTAGTATGAGTTTTCACATGAAGTTTTTCAAGAAAATCCATGACATGAACTGACAGGTCCTAGGTCAGTTGGTATGGAATGAAGCTTGTGCGTTTGTATGTGCTCGCATGAGTCTGAATGTGTGTTCATTTGTATTTACAGAAACAGTTACAAAATTTACAAAAAGTAATGCCTCTGCACTGACAGTGAAGCACTGATACAGCCATATAATGGCTCTGTTATATCCATGTTATACTATTTTCCTCGTATAACCCTCTCAGATCTCTGCCATAGCCCTCTCATAGCTCTGTCATACTGCCTTTACAACCCTATACATTCAGCACTTACTCACCTGGTAGTAGGATCTGATCTGGCGGATAAGGATGGTGAGGTTTTGTATTCGGAGAGTGGAGTCATTGTTAATGTTCTTGTTTGTCCTCTGAATGGTAGCTGTTGGATTTCTAGGAGGAAATAAAATAGGGAACATTAACAGAAGCATCTACAGTGACAAAATAGTGAAATCATACAGGATCCATGTATGAAACACATCAGTGAAGGTGCATTCAGAGATATTAAGTTATTAGTTACCCACTCTTGCACTTGGCAAACACAGCTTTATCATTTTTGTGTTCAAAGAATCTGATGAACAATTGTTTGCGATGCCAACATGATCTTGTATATATGGTGGCATTTGCAGCCAGTTTACGGGGGAGAAATGACAGAATCCTGCTCTAAGCCAGAGAAACAGGCCCCTGCTCACAGACTGTAATTTCGCTAACACCTTGTGCCACTAGTAAAGGAATTACGTTGTTGGGGTTGCCTGTTATTGTTCAAGCTGGAATTGGGAATGTCATGAGTCAACAAGTCAAGTACAAATTGGTTATCTATAGGAAGCAAGTAGAAAAAAAGTGGCATTCATGATAATCTCTTCTAGGGCTGTGCGATATGACCAAAAACTCATATCCCAATATAGGTCATTGCATATCCAGATAGCGATCCATATCATGATGATTGTTTCTATTTAGTCATGAAACTGAGGGAACATGAGCACAGAGGCTATAAGATAGAAGTATATCCCATAAACTCCATGCACCTGTGTTGGTTCAGAAGCAATAAATAACTTTTGCGTCTTAAAGATGTTGTATGATGACTTGTATACGCTTAAGTCTCTGGTGCACATGCTCTATCGGTGCTGGGGCCGGCTGTGGGTGACTGACTCTCTTTCGTGAGTGATTTATATAAACTCAAGTCAGTAAAAAGAGTCCAAACTCCCATCGCTAATAACAAATAGAAGAGACAAATGGCTACTAATGTTTTGTATAATTGTTCTTATTTCCAATATATCTAAGTTTATGTTTATTGATTAATATGTCATTTACATACTTACCAGTTACATTTGATTTTACCTGTTTAAGAAAAAGTGAGAAATGACAATATATTTACCTGTGTACTTACCTGTGAAAGAAAAGAAGAAATTAGATTGGAAAGTTGATATTGAAATGATAAGAAGATGCAAATTATTGTTGGAATATTTTACATTGAAAGAACTTTTATACCTATGTAAATACATCTGAAAACAATAAGTGAGAAAGTGTCCGAGCATCTCCGTGTGATTGGTGGTGTGCCTGCAGCATGAAAAGAAGCGAGGGCCAGTTTTCATGTGAGTTGGAGGAATCACGTGACATGGATTCCTCCTCCTGAATCAGCGGGAGCAGGTTACTGCAGTGGAGTAAACAGTTTGGCTGAGTCTGGTGGGGAAAAGGGCCCCCCCCAAAAAAAAATAAAATCAAAAATCTGCTCCGTTTGCTAGATTTCCATGCTATCAATCCCACAATGCTTCATTCTATATCCCAAGATACCGCACTCAGCTTCATTGATAATAAATGGGAAAACTTTGCTTCTCTAGATTTGCTAATCGCTTGCGTTTGAGGGAGTGAGGGTGCAGGGATAATGAAAGGTGAATGTTGAGTGAGGCTACAGGTAGGCACAGACAAACCAGAGCCACAGATAACCTGGCCATAAACCACTAACCACATGTGTGGCTACGCAGGTCTGGGGAGGGGAATCATGCAGCTGCACAGAACTGCACAGGGCTAGGGAGGGGAAGCGTGTGTCTGCACAGGGCCACAGTGAGAAGGCTGCTACCACATGCTTGCTACTATTCACTCCATCTCCCTTCCCAAAGCAGAACACAAACAGGAGGTCAGCTGAGGAGACATCCTAGTCTGCAGTGAGCTAATTATCTGCGGCCATCCCCAGATGATCTCATCTTTTCTTAATCTAGACAAACACATGGTTTACAGCAGGGAATTGTGGGATAGTGGGCATGGGACCAGTGTGCTGGATGCAGCATGGTCAAGTTAAAGCATGAGGTGAGCAACCTCACATTTGCAGGCCAGCACAATCAACCCCAGTGCTTATGTCATGCTTAGAGGCCCACATTATCCAGTTCAGTATTTACATCATGCTTACTAACCTCTGTGATCCAATCCAGTGTTTATGTCCCAGTGGGACCATTGAGAATGAATTAGCCTAGTAAAAATGTAAATTTTCTATAATAGAAGTTAAAAGAGTACACTTTATACAAAGGTTGTTACCCTTGTTGTTCTTGTTTAGGAGATGCCAATTACTGAACTGAATTTAAATTGAAGGAATTGAACATGAATATGAATTTGCACTTGTATGAATTTGAAAATGGGGGGTCTCTTTGTGGAATTTTAAGTACTTTAAGAGGCAAACAATGAAATCAACGCCATCATTTAAAATAAAGATTAATAATGCTATTGTTCCAGGTGTATTGGCATTTCATAAGTAAACTGTGTTTAATCACCCCATATGTTTCTGCTGACAATACTGTGGCACTCTATTAACATCCTTTTATTTACTGTGAAGTCTGAGAGCAACAGAAATGAGTACCTTATGAAAATAAGTCAGTTATAAAACCTAGCAAATGCAACTACATGAGTGCATGGTTTTTCAAACTCTGAGCTAGTATCATAGGCAAATAAATTGAGATAACTGATGATTAACATTCTAGCTTACTCGGTTCAGTTAGCCAGCTGGCTAGTTCTTGTATGCATCAAACACACTTAAAATTTAAAGCTTGACCAACACAGAATCCCACATGAAAAAAACCATGCCTTCACCCCTGCTTCCCCTATGGTTTCATCCATCAAGGAAAACAAACTATGGAGTGTCATGCGTATGTCTGCCTTACTTCTGTAGGTTAACAGACATTTTGTTGAGTAGTCGTTGGTGGTGTGGTGCTGAACTCATGTAACCGTTGAACAACACACAACAAAAGTGTGTTTTCTGAAATGTCCGATAAAGTTCCACATCGTTGTTATTGTGCCTGTAATTTTGGATGAACACACTGCGCATCCTACTGTCCTTTTTTCCATTCATTGTATCAACAGTGTATTCTTTAAATCCGAAAATGATAATTTTCGGAGGTGTCTGCTGTCATGAACGAGGAGCTCTTCTCCAAGTTCTGAATTCAAGTGCATCATGATGTAGCCTCTCTTGTGTTTTTTTTTTTTTTTTTGATTGGTCAAAGCAGCAACTTTATTTTCTCTTCACCATTCCAATTCACCAGAAAACAGAAAAATTAAGACAACATTTTCAGGAATAATGATGTAAATAATAAAACAGTTTGAACATTTCAAGTTGTTGCAAAGTCGTCTATTCAAGTCCACATCGAGTCTCAGACTATCAAGTCAAAGTCAAGTCTTTTTTATATTTGGTTAAGCAAGTCTCAAGTCACCAAATTTTTGACTCAGTCAAGTCATGTGATTCGAGTCCCCCTTGATCTAGAGAGTACTCACACTGTAGCGCACAAAGCACAGCTCGAAACATCCAAGATAAACAGTATTTTATTGAGTACTACATACATCTTAAAAATTGGAGAAAAAGTTATGCTTCAAATTTGATTTTAGTTCAGGGTCCAATAAAAGTTATTCAGATAAACTTTGGTTGAGTAGCCTTTGCTCAGGAACAAGGAATTTCTTCTTCAGTTATCCAATCAAAGCTCCCGCCCTGCTGTGGAACACATTGATGCTTACAAAAAGGAAGCACTAGCAACAGGAAACATTTCCTCAGTCAGTCTCTGCAGAGAGTGCCCAGAGTCCTGACACACTGACCAGTGGCTCCTCACCCTTGAGCATGAGTGTGTGTGTGTCTAACTGCCACAGGATCCATCTGTATGCTTCCAAATAAACCATTAAATAATCCAACAGATTACTGCCGCCTTAATGTCAGAGCTTATGCTGCTGATCACGTGCCAACTCCACAAACAGAATGCCCCAGAGGCAGAACATGCAAATCTTCTGTCAGGGAGAGATCTCCTGCATACAGCACATAACCAGCCAGGCCTCATCAGGGCCCCAGTGTAGGAGCCTGTTAAAATTATACAGTGTCAGACCCCACTTGGAATGTTGTGTGCAGTTCTGGGCACTGCACTATAAGAAATATATTGAGGCTCTTGAAAATGTACAAAGGAAGGCAACTAAATTAGTTCCTGGCATGAAATATAAAAGCTACGAGAAAAGACTCAAGTTACTTAACCTATTTACACTTACCGAGAGGAGACTAGGGGTGATATAATAAAGGTTTTCACATTTATAAAAGGACTCAGCAAGGTTAACTACAATACATGTTTTAGGGTGAGTTCAGTCTATAAGACAAGGAGACATAAATGGAAACTAGTTAAGAGTACATTCCGCACTGATGTAAGGAAGTATTATTTTACACAAAGAGTTATCAATACATATCAATAGGTTGCCAGGTCATGTAGCTGAGGCAGAGACCCTTGCTGTGTTCAGACTTGATGCAGTTTTGGTAACTCTTTAATTGTAATGGCGAGCTTAGTTGGGCCGAATTGCCTGTTCTCATCATAATATGTTCTTATGTAAAGCAGTACAGACGTATTATTTATGCTCGTCTTTTTAGTCCATTTAAAATTTTTCATATGTGGTTTGCAGACTAACTCCTTGCCACTTCCTTTACCATTTTTTCTTTTATATTTTTTTGTGGTATGGCTGCAATCAGTTGATTAAAATTTAGTAAAGGGCAAACTTTATCATAAATGTTGGTAAATTCTTCATTGGTCATTAGATTACCTTCTTTGTTTACAATATCATTTATTAAACTCATGGCATCATCAAACCAGTTTTTCCAAAAAAATAAACTTTCCACCTATAAGGATATTATGATTTGTTGTAAAATTTCTTCTGTATTCTGTGGAGGATAGAAATGGAATTGCAGCCAGCTTTGTATGGCTTGTTTTAAAAAGGGGGATACATGAGAGAGAATATATTCATTAAGTTGTGAGAACTGAGGGTGTTTTATCTGTAGAAAGGGAAATAGTCCCTTTTTGAACATAGGGTGTACATTCTCTAATAATCTCCTGGAAAACCATTTTGGATTTAAAAAAAAAAGTTTTTGAATCAAGGACACTTTTAGTTCAAGGCCCTTAGATTTAACAATTTTAGACCACCTGATCCATATTCATTGTACAGATACATACATTTGACTTTATCCGGTTTACCATTCCATAAAAACTTGATTTTTTGCTCATATAGTTTGAAGAACGATTCACTCAGTATAGATAATTTCATAAATAAATATGGAAATTGAGATACGACTAAGGAATTAATTAAGGTGATGTTGCCAAATATTGTCACATATTTCCCTCTCCATGGTTGCAGAATTTTGTCTATTTTAATGATTTTATTCTTTAACTTCTGAGAGATTATTTGTATTTTCAGGTATGTAAATACGGAGTATATCAACTGATCCATTCTTCCAGTTTATGGGTAAATTACATGGTAAGGTGAATGTTGTATTTTTAAGAGACCCAATTCTCAATATTGTACATTTGTCATAATTTGGTTTAAAACCTGACATGTTGGAAAAATAATCAAGGTCTTTTGTTAGACAATGCAAGGATGATGGGGTCAACTGAAAGCTGGTATCATCGGCATACATTGAGCCCTTTGCATGTAGTCCCTGGAATTCTAAACCTTTGATATTATTTGACCTTATCTTTAGACCAAGTATTTCGATTGCCATTATAAACAGATACGCCGATACAGGACAACCTTGTTTTACCCTTCTTGATAATAAAATATTACGTGAAATATGTCAATTATTTATAACTTTACATGTGAGGTTTCTATACATTACTTTAACCCATTTTATTAGTGATTCGCCAAAGTTGAAGAAGGTTAGGCATTTATAAATAAAATCCAAACAAACTTTATCAAAGGCTTTTTCAAAGTCTGCTATAAAAATTAAACCGGCCTTTTTTGATAATTCATAATTATCTATGATTTCCAGTACCTACCTAATAATGTCCCCAATATTTCGACCTTGTAAAAATCCAGGCTGTCATAGTGGATTATATCCGACAAGACACTTTTAGTGCGATTGGCTATACATTTTGTTAATATTTTAGCATCGCAACACTGAAGAGTAAGAGGTCTCCAGTTTTTTAGGTAGACTGGGTCTTTATATTGGCCGTTCTTCTCTTGTTTTAGTAGTAGCGCGATTACACCACACCCTTGTCATATGAATAATTAAAACATGTAAGCAATGGTTCTATAATATTATCGTAAAAAGTCTGATATACCTCAGTTGGGATGCCGTCAAGGCCAGGTGTTTTCCCAAGCTGAAATGACTTTATTGCCTGTCTGAGCTCATCTTCTTTAATTAGGCCTTCACAGGACTCTTTTTCTGTACTTGAAAGCTTTATATGATTTTTGGGGAAAAAGTCTTTGCAATGATCATCATTCAGTAGCAATGGTGGAGACTGCAATGAAAACATTTCTGTAAAATAATTGAATTCTACTAATATATCAGCTGGGGCAACAAAAGTTTCAACTAACTAAATCGTTAGTTGTGATTAGTTTCTGTATATTCTTTTTAGATGCATTTCTGTTTTGAAGATGTAAAAAGAATTGGTTACATTTTTCTCCCTTCTCTATCCATTTTGCTTTATTTTTAAAGTATGCATTACTTGATCGTTCCTGATTAAGTTCTTCAAGCTCATTCTGTTTTTCATCTAGTTTATCTAACACGTGTTGATATTTTATCAGTGCTATCAATAATTAATGTAAGTTCTTCAATTTCTTTTGTTAGTTTTTTTCTCTTTTGACCTAAACTGCTTTTGTTTAAAAGAAGAATATTGGATTGTGTGGTCTCAAAGCATATTTAAATGTATCCCACACAATAAGAGAATCTGCTAGTTACCCATCTGCTTCTTATAGCCACGTTGTTATCTTGGAGTCCCTGAAAAGCTGGTTGTTGATATATACCTTGTCCACAGACAGTCTAACTTTATTGTTCTGTGCCCTGTTGCTTTTCTTTTTTTTTTTTTATAGGAAAAAGGGCGCGTCTCCTTTCCACGATCTCGGGAGGGAACTGCTTGTACATAGAAAAGGCTGTGCCTTTGAGTTCCCTTCCACACTCAAGCACTAACGCGCAAACTATCGGCCTGGGTTTCTTGGGATCCTTTTTGTGGCCAATTCCATGCACTCTCTCAGGCTGCGTTTTGACTAACAATTGAATCGCAGAAACAACATCTTCGTGTTACAGTTATGTTTCCTTTCGCTAATTTGCTGAACATGGACGTGTGTCAACTCGCTGCCTCCCATGGCAGCGAACTGAAAAGGGGGCCTTAAAGCAGTCTTCCATAGCCACACAAGCAATCGCTGTAGTCGATTTAAGTTTAAATCATTTTAATGTATATAATTATACAGTGTTTAGGAGAAATGTAATCCATTTATTCCCCACACTACAGGCCAAACTAGCCTCATATTTGTTTAGCCAGTCGTAATCATTTGGGTTTACTGGTCGAAGTAACCCGCCTAGCAAGGTAGCAAAATAAAGAGACTGTCGCAAAACATAACTTTTTATTTCTCAGGTGTCAGTTTGTAAGGCTTCAGCTATTACTTCTGTAGACTTGTGCGACTTTGGAAGACTGTTTTAAAGCCACCTTTTCCGTTCGCTGCTGTGGGAGAAAGCGAGTTGACACATGTCCATGTTCCAATGTAAATTAGCAAAATGGTATATCACAGTAACAGGAAAATGTCAGTTCTGCAACTCAAGTGAAATGTGTCATGGACCAATGAAGCCAGAGACAAATTCAGGAATCCGCGGTGTTTCACAACAAGAAAAAGGAGTTGGTTTTCTTCAAGGCAAGATATGTAGCGCAAAGGGGGGAGGCGTAAAAGCCCCGAGGATGCATTCTAGAATGGAGCACATCTGACAGGCCGCTCCAAGTATAGGTGAGCGTGCTTGTTTATTCATGCTTTTTTTATCCACATTTACCAGTCTGCTGGGAAATGTATGGATTTCCCGGGAAATGTACAGATTTCCCGATGCACCGGTAAACGTATACATATCCCAGGAGACACAATTTGTGCCATACCCTCGCACATACTTCCTGAGATAGCATAAATGCTTATTTTTCTCAACAACAACTGTTTTTAATTTAGAAAGTTTTTATACCTGCTAGTCCAGACCAGGGTTTGAGTGTTGTATATTTGTTATTTGGTTCGGTTGCAATTACAGTATGCAAGTACACCAAGCACCACAAATGTTCGTACTTCTCTCTCATCAACACCCACGTGGGCTGCAGCTCCCTAAACTGTAAATTTATTAGTTTTTAGACTGTTGCCGTGTTGTAATTTCGGCAGGTTTCAGTGTTACAGTTACAATACAGTGAATGAAAAAAGAATGGATTATTATTGAATCATACCATGTAATAACCGCAACATTAAACCATATGGAATTCATTTACAAGTACCATAATAAACTGTATGAAGTCAGTTGTGAATATAAGTATGACTGAATATGACTTGTATAAAGGTTTTTCAACATAAGTTTTTTTTTCTATGAAATAAGCATGTAACCTGTTTTGACCCCCATCCCTCAGGGATTCAGAATAAACGATTGTTAAGAACCGGAATCGATAAGCGGAATTGGAATCAGAATTGTTAAATTCCAAAGGACACCAAACCCTAAAAAAATGTAAATCCACTGTAGCGCTCCTTGTTTGTAGCTGGAGATGATATAAGCCACTCAGCATTTGCATTTGTTTGTGTCTGATTTGAGCTCCAGACTGGGAGGAGTTTTGGAGTCTTGCCTGTCATTACATTCCAGTTTGTGCAGCCAGGTCTCCATCGGAGACACTAGAGCTGCAAGAATAGAGTAGAGTGACAGGCCAGCAATGAACTGAATTACTGCCCACAAAGAGGGTATGTCTGTCAGAGCTGGTGCTTGGCCTACAGCAGGATTGGTGAGGGAATGGGCCTTTCAGACCAAAAGCCATGGCTGCAACACTTGCCACTGGTCACCACACAGGGTTTGTTTAGGCATCTGAAAAATGCCGTAAGGTAAAGGGGTATCATTTTAAATTGTACAATATAGTGCAGGTGTAGGCGCAACCAATACAGGAAAATTATTTCCACTGGAATCTGTTTTAAATGCGAAATTTACATTGCATTTTATATTGAATTGCAACCAATTTCATTCACACAACAGCGAAACACAAACAAACACAAACTGTCTCTCTTGATGTGTCAAGTTTCTGAGAAAGGATAGAGAGGTTTGAAACATGAGTCATTATATGAACTAATAAAGATTCAAACGCAGCTTTTACACACTGTGTTGAGTTTGTATTAATTTTATTTTCAACTAGGTATGGTCATATAACACAGTACAAAGTTTTAATTTTAGTTACAGACTTAGTTTACTTAATCCATTAGATCAGCCTGTCTCAAACTTCTTTGTGCTGGGGCCCAGTCATGCCAGACAGTCATGCCCCCCCTCCCCCCCCAGTAGGGATGGATGGATGGATGTTATTATTTTTTTGTTATTATTATTAATATTAGATGCCTACGTGCCCATAGAACATTATTAACTACAATAACAACAAAAGAAACCTACAACGTAAGTGCTTTTGATGAACATAAAATCACCGCAAAAACATAACAATGCCTAGCCAATTAATCCCTTTTCCTTTAAAAGAAATCCTCAGATTTGTCTTTGAGATGTGCATGTCTTTAAATGTCAGTGCAATTTTGATGCATTTAATAGCTATCGTTTAATAGCTTCATTGCTTAGCATGGTTTTGCAAATGACACAGACTGGCTTTGGAGGGAAGCTATTGCTGGAAATGAAACTAAATATATGTTGAGTCATAATTACAAGTAAACAGGCGATGTTTTTAAGCACTGGTTCTTCGTTTAAATTAGTATAGTTTGATGCTGGTTGTTTCCTAAAAAGGAATCTAGACTTGCTTGTTTGGAATATGGCATGACTAAACTGCTGTAGCAATGTTTAAATAAAGCACTTTCTTGTATTTCGCTGACTGTATGCACTCCTTGTACATCGCTTGGATACAAGCGTCTGCAAATAATGTAAACTACAATAAATGTAAATGTAAACTACACCTCAAGCAGCATCCGATTGAGTGAGTTCTGAAATGACTGAGAGAACAAAGAGTGCAAGTTCTTGTGG